>CAUYRH010073672.1:0-46172 GCA_963574655.1 Perodicticus potto
GGTGAGGAGGAGGCAGGAGAATCACTTGAGCCCAGGAGTTGGAGGTTGCTGTGAGCTGTGATGCCACTGCACTCTTCCCAGGGTGACAACTTGAGGCTCTGTCTCAAAATAAATAAATAAATAAATAAATAAATAAATAAATAAATAAATAAATAAATAAATATTAAAAATAAATTGTATGTTATATGCTAGTCAGATACTTGATATCATTATCCTTGAGGTTCTCTCAAAACTAACACTGGAGTGAAAAAGTAAAAGCTACATGACAATGGGAATGTGTTTGTAGTTTTAGAATTAATCAGATAACACAAATAAATCACTAAGAAGATAACTTTTTTAAAATGTTGGGTACACAGGATAATATAGGTAAAGGGCATCAAGTAAATAGGTGATGTGTTTGTAGTTTTAGAATTAATCAGATAACACAAATAAATCACTAAGAAGATAACTTTTTTAAAATGTTGGGTACACAGGATAATATAGGTAAAGGGCATCAAGTAAATGGGTGATCAAACAAGAAAATATTACCTATGATATGTCTTGACGTAGCAAAGTAGCCCTGGGCCACGTTCTCCGCTTTGTGAGAGCTATGTATGTTATTGTGTGTGTTCTTCTATGTAGAATGCATACCCAGGGCAGGACCTGTGGCTCAGTGAGTAGAGCGCCAGCCCCACACACGGAGGGTGGTGGGTTCAAACCCAGCCCTGGCCAAACTGCAACAACAGCAACAAAAAAAAATAGAATGCACACCCATATTTTTTTCCAGATGTTGAAGAAAAAACTTTCATTTCAATTTTTTAGTTCAAATTTTTATTTGTTAATACTAGATACTTGCTTTTTTGTACTAGAATTCAACTTTATCATCTATTTTTTAACATATTATGGTACAATAAATTTCATGTAACAAATGACTACAAAACACAAGAATACATACAAAGTCCAAGAAATTTTATTTACCAGTCACAAGTTTATGATGTTTGTTACTAATATCTTAATCACTGTTAATATCAGAAGTATCATCTTCTTCCATTACTACATTACCAGTGTCTTCTGATCAGTCATTTTCCTCATCCTGGTAAATTTCACCATCCTCAGTTCCATCCACAGCATTACTGATGCTGTATTTTTTAAAACAATTTCAAGGTGGCACCTGTGGCTCAGTGAGTAGGGCCCCAGCCCCATATACCAAGGGTGGCATGTTCAAACCCGGCCCCAGCTAAACTGCAACAAAAAAATAGTCGGGTTTTGTGGCAGGAGCCTGTAGTCCCAGCTACTCCGGAGGCTGAGGCAAGAGAATCACCTAAGCCCAAGAGCTGGAGGTTGCTGTGAGCTGTGACACCACTGCACTCTACTGAGGATGACAAAGTGAGACTCTGTCTCTAAAAAAAATAAAAATAAAAATAAAACAATTTCACAACTACCTCCTTCTTGACACTGTTCCACAATCTTTGGATCCAATTACAAAACCTTGGTTGATGGAGGCTTTCTTGATTCTGTTTGTAGGTGTTAGATCATTACTAGCTGACTGCATTTGTGACAGACACTCTTTCTTCATTAGGGCCTTAAAGGTTTTCCTTTCTGACACATCAAGAGTTGCCTGGTTAGCCCGACAGGCATCACAGCAAGTTGGGTTTTCAAGTCTGCTGCGATTGGTTTTGCTATTTGTGTAACGTGGGGCTTTTGCTTCAAGTTCACTGTAAGTTTGAAAACTTATTACCATATTCCATAGTATTATTTTGCATATAGATATGATTATTGCTTTCTAGAGTTTCACTTTTAATGCATCAGCATAAAGAAAGGCATTAAAGGCTCGGCGCATGTGGCTCAACAGGCTAAGGCACCAGCCACATACACCTGAGCTGGCAGGTTCAAATCCAGCCCAGTCTGCCAAACAACAATAACGGCTGCAACCAAAAAATGGCCGGGCGTTGTGGCGGACGCCTGTAGTCTCAACTACTTGGGAGGCAGAGGCAGGAGACTCACGTAAGCCCAAGAGTTGGAGGTTGCTGTGAGCTATGATGCCACAGCACTCTATCCAGGGTGACAGCTTGAGGCTCTGTCTCAAAAAAAAGAAAGGCATTAAAAACAGAATTGGCACTACCCGTGTATAATGCACATTCTTATTTTTCCCTCAAAAATTTAGACAAAATCAACACATTATACACAGCAAAATATGGTAGTTCATCTATTACTAATTCAAAAATTATGATGGACAAATATATATATGCACGTGTACATTTCTCTTTTCTATAAATATTAATGATTTAGATAATAAAATTGGAATACGGAATAATGTCTATTAGTACTTTATGTACCTTGGAGAATTAATTCACTTTATGAATAATTTCTCTATGCCACAAATGTGACTCTTTTTGCTCGCATTCAATTATAGTTGAAAAACACTTTCCAAGAAAATATTGGATATTATAATGTATTTGATGCAATAAATTAATTACTCTTTCTAAGGTAGAAACTCAAAAAAGTTTCTAACTTTAAAATGATAGAAATATGAACAAGTTATATTAAAATATACAAACACAAAATACTATATAATACAACATAGGCACAATTGTATCTATCAACATAAAATTTCACCATGCTTCCTGCTTGAAATAACATATTTGTTAGCTATATATAGAGCTATGTATAAATAGAGAGATATAAGAGTGAATCTAATTTCCTCTTTTGTTTTAGAACTCAAATGACTTATTAAATGGTACAAATGAAATATGTGGTTGGGTTGTCAGCCAAAGTAAAGATTCCATGTAAATGGTAGGCACAGTTCTACCACAGATGGATAAAGTAAACTCTTCTTTCTAATGTTGCTACGTCCTTTGTGACTGATAAAATAGTTTTTCCAAAGCCTTCATCTAAGGTTTTCTTTGGTGCTCATGTTTGTGAACTGTCCATATCTTTGGACGTTTGGCTCAATTTTCTTTGATTTTCTTGCACCTCTTGATTCACTTTCTACCTCTCTAAACTGTCCTTTCTTGGCTTTTTACATTAAGCCACTATTATACCCTTATCATTACTATGGAAAATACATCTTAGAAAAGGTAAGAAACCTATCCACTATTCCACAAGTAAGAAACTTGTCCAAGGTTGCAGAACTGACCTGTTGCAAAACCAGACATTTCTTGGGTCTTCCTGTGTGCAGATCTCAGCGTCCTAACTCCTGCAGCTTCACTCTGCCATGAGATAGAGCAGAACCAGTGATTAGAAATTTAGTTGTGGACAGGTGAGTTTAAAGAACAGGATACAAGTTTGGACAACTAAGTTTGTGAACTCATTCTAGAAAAAGCTGTATACTTAATTGCTGGATATACTATTGTTGTCCTTAGGAACCTACGCGCCAATTCCAGTGCCTAGTCCAACCTGCACAGCACTTTTTCTAGAATGAATGGGCAACCTTAACTGTCAGACCTCATATGATGACAGATCTGATGGCTATTATAGAAAGAATTCCAAAATTTCTTTGAAGGATGGACTTAGGCACCGGCCTTGGTGCACAGCTTCCCAAGGAGAGTAGCTCAAAGGGAATCATAGAATGTTCAACAATGAGGCATGTAGCACTTTTTCTAGGACAAGTTCCAGAACTTAACTGTCTGACCTCATACATTATCTAAGAAAAAAATATGAAAATCAGTTGCATCTATTCATAAGAATGCAGAAATAGTTCTTGTGGAGATTATATTTGAAAGCATGAAGGAAATGAGAAATTATACAACAATATGGGGGGAAGAAAAGGCAGATAGCTAAGAACAGGAGTGGGGAGATCTACATTTAATGGTAGAATAAGAAAGTTGATAAGGTGACTAGAACAGAGAAAGAATTCAAGAAATATTCAAAGAGGTATTAAAGGGAAGGGAAGAGTTGAGAAGTTTATTTATCAATAAAGATAAATAAGGGTCAGAACACTACCAAGGCTATAAAGAAGAAAGGGGTGACCAACATTCCCAAATGTCAAATGTCATAGATGATAGTCTTGACACTAGAACGTTCTTAACTTGCAGTAAAACCAATTTATTAGTATATGTGTTTAAAAGAAAAAGTAAAACGGGGTCATAGGGAAGTGGCTCACCTTCCTAAAATAATTTTTCTTTTTAGTTGTAAAGCAGAATTAAGAAAAAGTATATTTGACTGATATAGGCAAGACTTGAATTAATTGAGTAAGAGCGATGTAGACGTACCCAGTCTGAAGAAGTAAAATGAAGGGAAGAATTAGACGCATATTGTAAGTCTATTGATTTCCTTTGCAATAATGTTTTATTTGTATTTTTAGAGGCAAGGTATTTATTAAAAACATGTATAACTTATATAGTCTTAGACATTAAAGATGTGTAATAGTTGGAGAATAAGTATTTGTAGGTGATTCAATAACCAGCAGTCATATTCTTATAAGCTATGAGAAATTTTTTCATTTGAGTTCATGAGGAAGAGAAAACTTAAGAAAAGATGAAGTTTAGTTATTCAGACCCCACTGAGTTCACAGAAAAATAATTAAATAAATAAAGTTG
This sequence comes from Perodicticus potto, assembly GCA_963574655.1. Taxonomy (NCBI): domain Eukaryota; kingdom Metazoa; phylum Chordata; class Mammalia; order Primates; family Lorisidae; genus Perodicticus; species Perodicticus potto. Next base: position 4,518 of record CAUYRH010073672.1, read on the forward strand.
AAGGAATAGTATTGAAATGAATAACAACAAGGAGAGATTAACAAAAAATAAACCTTGACTCTTTAGTCTTCAAAGAAGGAATATCAAATTCTTCCAAATAACTTTATACTTGAAAAGATACTATATCCAAACTTGCCTCTCATACCTCTCTTCATGTTGGGTATATCATCTTTAATTCTAATCTGGCAGCATATGTCCCTGTTTAAAAGTTGATTCCTTCATACAATTATTATTTCATGTAGTCATCCTTTTATTTTTACTCAGGCCACCCCAGGTGTAAGAAGTTAATTGCTTTAGGGATAATGCATTCAATCAAGTAAGCTTATTTTAAGTACAGGTCTTTGAAAGGTAGAAAGCAGCAGGAGTGTTAAAATACTATCAGTTAGCTTTGGCTTTTCCCAACCATTGACAAAGTAAAAAAATGTTGATTCATCTTTTGTTAAGGTCAAAACAACATAATTCCAATTAACTTGGGTCAACAAAATTATACTGAATGTTTTAGATACTTTTGACTAGTAAAAATGTCCTTTCTAGTTTTAAGGTGATATACACATGTGTCTATGGAAAGAGCTAATGTAAACTACCATAATTTATTTTCTGTCACTTGTGAAAGAGCTTCTCTTTCTTTATCTAGGATATACTGAGCGTGGACTAGAGGGTGTCTTTGGTCCCCTCTGTGTTTAACATTCCAGAATCTGAGTCTCTTGTGTTTATTTTTTTTCTCAATAGTTAATTAAAAGAATGGTTTAAATGACAACTGTATTTTCTGTATTACTTCTTTTGTAGGACTTCATAAGAAAAGGGTATTTCTTTAGTTAACATTAAAATTATTCATATCTGAAGATGGAATCAATGATCCAAGGAAAGATCCAGAAATATGTTCTGTATCTTGAGCTAATGAAAAAATGTTTTTTCTATCAACTGTATCTATAAAGAGATACAAGGATAGGTACTGCTTCTCCATTCCTCTCATCTCCGATGGCATTCAGATATTCGTTGAAAGTAGTGCCCTTTATACAAGAACCATTTGGGGTTTTTTTTGATTTAAAAATCATTTTTTGATTAGTACATCTTATACTAACCAGTCACTTGCAGAGATAAATGGCTAATTGAATTCTTCATAGTTTACTATGTCTGTAGTCATGATGTGTAAATGAAATATGAAAAATCACTCTTTAAAATGTATTTCTTTGTGTTTCTAGAACAAAAGAAAGTAAAACTAAAAAAGGAATCATTTGCTTTTTTCTATGACAAGAATAACTTGTGTAGGGTTAGTTTTTGATGCTTAGGGCCAAAACCTTGACTCCCCTCCCTAGTAGTGGTGCTGCAATTAACTTGACCACCATGAGTCACACATTGATAATGTTTGTGTTCCAAAAACCCACGATTCATTGTTTACTGATAATAATCTAACTCTGTCAACTCTTAAAAGACTTCCTGAGATAATTTTCCAGGCAAACCATAATGTAAAGGGAAAAAGAACAACAAATTTGTCTCTTGGGTGTCAGAGGAGAAAGAAAATAAATTGGGCTTTCCTTTATAATCTCTAGGTATTAATGTTACACATGTAAAATTCCAATTCTCACCCGGATCAATCAAGAATTTTTTTTACAACTTCCTTGTATCCCTCTGAACCATCTTTTCTTTTTCTCCTCAACCAGATTTCTATTTAACCCCAGAATTCTTTAGTCATTCTCTTCACTACAACAAATGCGTGCTTACTATCCCAAGCTTTTGCTCATGCCATTCCCTGCCTGGGAGGCATTTCTTTCTCTCGCTTTATTGCTTACAAAGTCTACTTTACAGGAACTTTCCTTGAAATCCTAAAAGTGATCATCTGTTGCACCTAATCAAGCAATGAATTTTAACAAAGGAGAAATTTTGTTCAACAATTTCAATTTTTAGCTCTGCTACCTTGACAAAATCACTTAGCTTTCTGAAATTATATTTTTCCACCTCTTAGGGGAGTAGTCCAGCTCAAATAGACATCTTCCCTCATGATAGGTTCAGACATATTCGATTTTAGTAATTTTCTTTTTCTTAAAAGTATAATAAAAGTTTATGACCTCAGGGATAAAAGGTGCAAAAATGTGTCTAACAGCAGTCTTATCACTGAATTCAAGAATAGTTATTATATTGTTGATTGGATATATATTAAATGTATGTATTTTCCCCTATTCAAAATTTAAAAACCCTAATGGAAATGCACATTCTGATGCATTCTCATACAACTTCCTTCCATTTTATTAATATACACAAGTTATTCTGGTGCATGGCTTTTTCCTGGATCTCACAAAGACAGACGAGGTCATCAGGCAATATGGCGAGACTGGTGACACTGCACTAGCCTGCCCCTCCCCCAGTCTTCATCTTCTGCAATGAAGTTCCTCAGCAACCTGCCGAAACTTGACACGTGTACTGAACTGTTGTAGCAGCTCCATGGTTGGTCAGCTGATTGACGTCAAGCAATGTGACAGGGATCATAGGGTGATGATGTGATCATACATTGAATTTATTTTTATAATATAAATAGATGGTATAACTAACATTTAATATTTTTCAAAAGCCAAGGAAAGTGAATTCTCCAATGAGTGAAATAAATGCAAACACTTCTATGATTCTTTTGCCAATGCAGCAAACCTTTTTAGAAAGATACTAGGAATTTAGTATGTTAGATATGAGATTTTTGTATGCCTAGAGTTGTACAAATGCCTGCTATTCATTATACACTAATAATACTCTAACCCTGTCAACTTTTAAAAGACTTTCTGAAATAATTTTTCAGATAAACCAAAATATAAAAGGAAAGAGAACAAATTAAAAGATTTTGTGGTTTTTTAAAATTTGACTTTCTTCATTTTGTCAATCAGCAAATGGTAAATGCTCACTCTTCATTGTCTTATAAATAATGTAAATTTTCATTTTTCCCTTCTTAAAGTGTTCCTCATAAAAATAAGTTCTATAGAGATACATGGCTTTTAAAAGTTCTGAAAATGCTTTCTTGGAGGCATTTCTGAAGGCAGTTTTATAAATTCAATGAATTTGATTAATAGATTATATATATTTTGTTTCCAAATGTAAGCTGTGACTTAAAATTTCTGATGTAAAATATGAATAAATTTTTGAGGATGGTGTGACAAATAAGATACCAAACAAAATAACATTTTACTTTTGAGAAAGTAATTGAGAAAAATTTAAGGTGAAGAATAAAGTAGAAAAGGTAAATAAGATTGGATATTAATTTCAGCTGATGGGCCTGAAGCATATAACCACTTTTCCTTTAGGTCAAGGAAAATGCACTTTTGAACTTAATTTTTTTTTAATATATGTAACTTCATAAATAGTATTGGACAACTGAGAAAAAACTCTCAAACTTATTAACGGCACCACCCACGCTCACTGAATATTTAGACTTCTTCTGGTGTTATCTTTAGAAATTTTTTCTTTGAATCATTTATTCCTGGTAGGATACTTGTGGTAGCTTTCCTTTAATAGGTCACTGCGAAAGTTTTGAGACAGACTGTCTTATGTTCCATTATTTCACTTCCAAGAAACAGGGTCAACATTGTCCTTTTATCAGTGTTGTTGGAGGGCTTCATTTACTTCTATCCACGAAGATTTTATGTGTCTTAATTTTTGTGTATGTCAAAACTTTTGTAATAACCCACATATAATAGTTAGAAAGGGAAGTGCTGCATCCAAGCTACTCTTAATTGTTCACTGAGTTAAAAGTAATTTATATGGTTAATACCTATAATATGCAAAGATGTTATAGATTTGACAGGACTGTTGACCAACTCACTTACATACATTTTAGACACTTTCACACTCACATGTGAATATTCCTCCCTAAGTATTTATATTTAGCAATTTTGGTCGAAAAAATGAAAGAAGTGAATTAAAGGAAAACATTTTCAGGGCCACATTTCTCAATGTGAAATAGAGATACTTTCCCTAGACTGAGAATCTCCAAGCAACAAGCAAATATAACTTAGAGGACCTTATTAGTCACCTTGGTATAACTCCAGCCTCAGTAAAAACTCTCTATTTTATCCTTGATTACAAAGCAACTGCAAAAATCCTTAGCTAAAGGATAGATAGTAAAATACCACAACTTTGGGGTTGGCTTAGAGATTTTCTTTCCTCAGAAACAATTGCTGATCAATTCTTTTATGTCGAGTAAACTACTAAGTCCTGAAAACATAAAAATAAATCAGACATATTCACTCACCTTCAAGGAACTCTTCATCTGGGACAGGAAGTTAAGTAGAGCTCTACAATGTAGTGAAACATAAAATGGTTACAATATATCAGCAAAGATGTCTGACTTAAATTTAAGACAAAGTAGAGAAGATACTATCTAACAAATCCAGATGTAGTATATTTTCACAGTTAATTAATTAAGTGGACACATTATGTTATCATACACCCTGGATTTTTATATTTCTAACTTTGCCTTCCTCAGCTTGTTGGATTTTTGCCCCCTTAACCTTGTCCCTTGATGGAATCAAAGTGGCTATAGCATCTCCCACCAATTTTCACCGCAATCCCCCAAAACAGGACAAATTGACCTCTTGTGTCTTCTTTTCAAAGCTTATAAACCTTTCTCAGAAGACTTCTTCCATTTCATTGGCCAGAATTTCATTGCATATGTATTCTTAAACCAATCATAGGCAAGGGAAAAAGGAAAGCAGGTAAGGAGAGTGGTATGATCAAAATGAAGATGTATGAAAATATAATGCACTGAGGGAGCTATAAACAGACCAACATGACAGCAGCCAGTGGTATGAGAGGCTCAGCAAGAGATAAGACTGAACAGGTAAGAAGCTGCCAGATCATGAACAGCTTTCAGTTCCACACTAACAAGTTTCAATAGGTGCTCCTCACCTTACAAAGAAGTCACGTACCAATAAACTCACTATAAGTTGAAAATGTAGTGTAAGTCAAAAATGCATTTACTATGCCTAATCTACAAAACATCATAGTCTTGCTTAGCCTATTTAAACATGCTGAGAGCACTTACATTAGCATACAAAAGGGTAAAATCATCTGACACAAAACCTATTGTTTTGAATAGCTCCTGTAGTTTATTGAATACTGTGCTGAAAGTGAAAAACAGAATGGTTGTATGGTTTCTATTGCTTTCACATCATTGTAAAGTCAAAAAATCCTAAATTGAACCATTGTAAGTTAGGTTGTTGATATTTAGTTCCACAACCAATTTAAAACCATGTGGTGTTCTTAGGCAAGGGTGTATAGTATATACATATTTCTTTTGTTAGAATATGCCACTGGAACCTAGCTTCAAGGAGTGCCAGTAAGACACGGTATAAAAACGCCTAGATTAAGAGAACCAGAAAGAAAAGGAATGACATAGAATTATTAATTATGACATGAAAATATATGGAGAGTGAGTGGGAAGAAATACATAATGAAGACTCACATGGTCCTTGTTTAGTTAAGTGCCATTTATTAGGATAAGGTGTATGAGAAGGAGAGGTTATCTGGGGAAGAGGATAAATGGTTCCATCTTGGAAATTCTGATTTTAGAGTACCACTGAGTGGATAACAGATATATTGGTACATGTGTTTGAATTTTAGGAAGATAAACTGGGCTAACGATAAAGATAACTGTGATGTATGTGTTACTTAGTTCAATGTAAGCATTTCACATTGTATATCAAAGCAGCACCCTGAATCCTATAAATGCATCAATGTATAAATTTATGATTTAATAAAAAAATTAAAAATTAAAATTAAAATAAATTTTAAAAAATGAAATTGATCTGAATACTTCATCACCAAAAAAAGTTGTCTTTGGCTCTGTTTCAAATACATACAAATTTCAGTTAACACTGTTTAGTAAAATAATCTCTCTCCCAAAACACAGTTCAAATTTCACTTGCCCTGGCATAGTAACTATGTTAGTTACATAAAGTACAAATTTGGGTACTAATTCTTCACTCTACAAATCACAACATAAACAATATTTGCACTTCATGATCAGGAAACAATCATATGCTATTTCTCTCAAAGATTTAGTTATAGTTAATGCACATTTGTTAGTCCGTTAACACAAGGCAGAACATCGTATAATTAAGCTGTCTCCTTGTTGCCTAGTGATAAACCAATTTGACATTTTATAAAAATGTATGGTTGAAAGAATACCAACCAATTAGGATAAAAATTATAGTATAAAAATAAGTGATTACACTGGAGATAAAATTTGAATCAGACATAAGTAGATTTTATAGAAACAATTGTTGACCATGGAAATACTTGAAAGATTCTGGATATTCAGGCAAAGAAACTTAGTGAAGGTCAACTTACTCAGTGAAGGTCCACTTACTCACATAAATGAGGAAGGAAGTTGTGATGAAAAAGGTGAAGATGTCTCGGAGGAAGCCATACTGAAAAGACAAACAGATGAACAACAAAAAAATCCTTCACATTAAATAAAATCTAGTAGGTATTTCTCAATATTTAAAGTTCAATGAATAAAATGTTGGAAAGTAATTTAACTTCGAAGGCAGGATGACAACTTTGCTAAAGCACACAAAAAGCTGCTTCTCCATAGCTGAAAGTTATAACAAAACAAGAAGGAAGGAAGTACCATTCTTATTACTTTGGATGAGTTTTAATTTCTAGGTATTCATTTGTTAATCAGATAAAAATGAGGATTAAACAAACAAACTCTCCACTTACACTAATGCTCTACTCCATCTTCACAATTTTGGTCCTTTTTAATCTTTACCTTTATCTTCTTTATCTTTGGAGATAAGCACCAGATGCCTCTTGAAGTCCCACGCCCTGTTCTCTACAGGTGTTTTTGAGGCTCTGTCACAGAGACAGGTTGACCGCCCATGTAGCTGGTCTCAGACCCCAGCACTTTCAGACGTTGTTCTGATGATGCAAGACCCAAACTCACAACTTTATATCCCATTGCTGAACCCAAGAACCCCAGAAAAACAAACAAACTCCTATTAGGTGTGAAATTCCAATGGCTTAGAGATTATTTCCCAAAAGCTAGGGGCAAAGGTTAGAATTTGTATTGGATATGATTAAATTTTTTACTATACACTGAGTCTCTTAATCTAGGAAAATAATGAACAAATTCCCAAGAATCTTTTTTTTTAAAATGAGTCAACATAATCAAATGTTTATAACACATAACACTCTGGACACAACCTATATCACATTTTGGCCCTGTCCAGTCAACAGAGCCATACAACAAACCAGCTGCCCTCTAGTAGAACTGCTGTCACTGAATTATGCCTTTGTCATACTGCACTGGCCCATATTAAGGGATAATAAAAAGAAGAACATTAGAAAATTCATCTCTATGCTTGGGAAGGATTTTGCTCAACATATCCCATAATATGTTCATTAATAAATACTCTCAGAATAATTATTTTTTTCTTTAAAAGCAATGTGTATCAAAAAAAAAAAAAAAAAAAGCCGGGCATTGTGGTGGGCACCTGTAGTCCCAGTAACTCAGGAGGCTGAGGCAAGAGGATCGCCTAAGCCCAGGAGCTGGAGGTTGCTGTGAGCTGTGAAGCCAGGGCACTCTACCAAAGGTGATAAAGTGAGACTCTGTCTCAAAAAAACAAAAGCAAAACCAAAGCAATGTGTATCATAACTGATCAGGTTTTCCTCTTATGTTGGCTGCTGAGAACTTAAAATCAAAGACTTACTTCAATTTTAGTAAGAATACAGTTTGTGTTGATTAGAATGAGGTTAGCAGCCAGCAACCAAACCTAAAATTAACAGTGACTTACAAAAACAGAGATGCTTTCTTCTCCTCTGTCAGGAAATCTATAGTGCACAATTCTTGGTACTGATTTTGCAGCTTTGAGGGCTTTTGAGCTTTTAGGGCATAGGGTAGGAGATCTCTTGGTGTTTGCCTGGTCTTAACCCATAGCTACAAATGACCCCAAGAGCTTTAGACATTATGTTTTCATTTCCTATTCAAAGGTAGAAAGCATGCGCACAAGGGTTTTTGACAGAGAATAATTTTTAAAAATCATTTCACAATTACTAGAAAGTAAAAAAATTCTTTGAGAAATCTTTCAAAACATTTCTGCTCAACCTCATTAGCCAGAATTGCAGCAGTGACACCCCTAAGGTGAAAGGATAAAGGAAGATGTAGATTAGTAGACGGGTAAAAATGGCTTCGCGGAAGCAAAAGGGCGTTTTTTGGCCATGTTAATTTTCATAAATGATGTCTACACTGCCTTTGCTCAGAATTCTATTTACTTTTGTTTTTATATTTTCTGTTCAAGTCATTTTCTTACTTTTAATGCATTTTTATCTTCCTTCACTTTATGTTATTTTTTGAAACCTCTTAAATCTTTTTGGAGTGAGATATGTATCCATACATATATGCCCGTATGTACAAAAGGAACCGGTTCAGTTGCTTCTCTATAACACATTCTATAGAAATTCATTTGAAAATCTTTATTGACTTAATTTCCACAGGCATCAATAGATATCTTCCTATGATGTCAGAATAAATTTTATAATAGCAAATACTATGGGGAGATAGTTTTAAAGTTTGTGAACCATAACGAGCAACAAATTTAAAAATGTGTAAGATTTTCAAATATTATCCTTCAGATGGCCTCATGACAGGAACATTTTCATCTTGTTTTCTTTCATGCTTATTCTCTGATCCCAGTGGAATTACCAGTGAGCCATGAGATTACCGATCCAGAAAAAATAGCTTCTGTGTACCCCAGCTCATAATTCAGCACAGCAATGCAGGGCCCACTCTAACTCTCCTGCCTCTCCTGCCAAACAAATGGTCAGTTTTATTGGATGATTGGCATGTAATTGTGTGGATTTGAATGAGAGAGGAGTTGATCGAAACTGAGAGAAAAAGGATAGAAAGCCTAAAGTGCTTGTTTTAATCTGATGGATTTATGATGTGATTATAAAAATGGAGGGAATATTTAAAGGTTTAAAGAACTGTGAAAAATGCACTGGTTGAGGGGAGAACTGGCATACATAATCATTGCCAATCTGGAAAAACTTCTAGTGAACCAATCTTAATAACATATATTAAATATAATAAGGCTATATAGAAAAACCTTGATCATTAACAAGGTGGAAAAACTTCGAGTGAACTGATATTAATAAAAGATATTAAATATAATATAGCTGTATAGTTATACTTTCTAACTAAAGAGTTTGGAGGACACTCTTTCTGAGAGGTAACCTATCTTTTCCAATTTATTTTAGGAATAAGAAGTAGGTGTGACTTTGAAGGTACTTGAAATATAACGCTAAAAGAGATAATCTCTAAGTGCCTTGATAAATGGCAGTAATGTTTTTAAAATCTACACGACTTATCAGTGTGGCAATTTTGAAGGTAATGCTAGATGATAAATGACTTGGTAAAAAGTCATTGAATAATTGTTCAATGCCTTGAATAATTGTTACAAGTGCAACTCACAGAGCTTTTATGTTGTTCTGCTCACCTAGCATGATAATTATAAATTAGTTTGTGGCATTGTTGTTCATGTGACGAAAACTAAAGCCCTTGGTTCATTTAAACTTTAGTTACAGGTATTGTTTTAAAGGTCCTTTCAAATATTGTTCTTAGATTTAAAATGATAATAATACATTTATGAAAATACAATTGAGATCACATCCAAATGCTGATGGCCACTATGTAAAATAATTTGTACAAATGGACAGCACTGGTAGGGAGCATTTTGCCACTGATGTGTCAGGGCAGCTGTGCAATTACAAAGAGGTAATAAAAGGTGTCATATACCATATGTGACCTTGTAAGCCTGTGAAATAGTTGAGGTCCACTTTTAAGCAAGAAAAGCCAGCTTAATATGCACTACTAAGTTGTGACAAATAGCCATTCTTTGAAAGTGAATTCGATTTGGGGAAGTATCCCAAAGTCCTTGGTACCCAAAGAATGAAGGAGGTGACTGGTTCTTTAAAACTTTTGCCCATAAAACTGAATGGACTTCCATTTTAAGTAGACTATACTTTCTGACTAAAAAGTTTGGAAGACACTCTTTCCTAAAGATAACCTACCTTTTCCAAAGTGTTTTGGGAAAAGAATAAATGGATGTGGGTTTGAAGGTACTTGAAATATAAGTCTAAAAGAGATAATCTCCAACTGCCTTTATAAAAGGCAGTAATGTTTTAAAAATCTATTCAACTTACAGATGTGGCAATTTTGAAGGTAATGGCCATGTGGATCTTTGAATTCTGATTGATGTACATTTCTAAAAAATTAATAATATAAAAGTTATTCCCTCAGGTTAGTAGGTATCAGTTATTCAGAAAGATTTCACCCACATTTTAGTGGCTAAGGGTGAACAGATTCTACTTTTACTCAGGCAAGGAGAAGACTTGTGAAAAGCAATGCTGTGCTGATTCTGAGTTCTAGGAGTTCTCTCCAGAAATCTTGATTTCTCAGAAGGTAGGTCTTACTTGCAGCTTGACTGCCTGGCTGGCAGCTTTCCAGCTCCAACTTGTCCTCAGCAGAGGCTCCTCTCTGGATTACTTGGAAAATTCTTTCATGAGCAATAATGTCCATTACTTTTTATTACTTTTTCTTAGGGTGGTTCCTGTGGCTCAAGGAGTAGGGCACCAGCCACATATACCAGAGGTGGTGGGTTCAAACCCGACTCCGCCAAAAACTGCAAAATAAATAAATAAATAAATAAATAATAATAAAATAAAATGTTCATTACTTTTTAAGATCTTGACTTTAGATAATATACGTCGCAAAATTAAGAGAGGGATGTGCTATCATTCTTTACAAGACTGAGATATTCTGCAAAGTCAGAATATAGATGTGTAATGAAATAAAATCAAAGGAGATAGGGAAAACTTTTGTTCTTTCCTCTCGGTATCTTCTATATTTCCCCTGGGGACTGTTTTGTTCCATTGAATCTGAGCCATTTTTAAATGGTTTGACTTCTATTTTCTATTAAAGGAGCAAGAAAAAATTTTTATAGATCTTACAGTTACATGTAAGACCCATTTAAATCTATATATAATATATGTATTCCAATATAGTAAGTATAATTTATATCTTTGCCTTCCATATATAGTCAAAGAAAACACTGGTTATTTATTTAATGTGATATGAAATTGGCTTGCTTTATCTAGTATAGATTGGGGGGTGGAATAAAATTAGGTGATTTTTAAATAGACTAAGCGAAGATAATTACTTCCAAATAAATTTTCTTTACTCTTAGTACTGAGTATAATTTTATAAGTGAGACCATCAATGATGCTTGCAGCTGTTTAAATCACCCTTAATTTGGTTTGTGTCTTTACCTAACTGTGTCACTGTGAGCTCATCAGTGTAAGGCATCATTTTTTTTTTCATTTTATAATATATGTACAAAGAAGACCTTTCTGTTTTATGAGTATTATGAATATTGCTCAGGGTCGTTTTGATTAATTACTATTTATGAGGCTGTGTAACATTAATACTGAAAAATAAATAAAGTGTCTAGCATCAAGGACATTTGTTAGTTATTACTGAGACAGATTCTACCATTTTTTTTCCAAATCAGTAGACAGGGCATGATAAATAATCTTTTTTGCTCATTGCACAAAATATATTTCTATAAACAAGTACTCAGATTTTCTAATAGTAGTTTTATCATGGTGCTGCATGTAATTTTGTCTTTATTTTCTTTTACCAAATTCCTGCTTGCTTTGTGTGGCTCAGTTTTTCAACCTTGGATATATGAATGTAAACATAAGCAAGGGAGCATGATCTTTGTTTAGAGGATCTTCTTTGTAATCACCTTTTCCGAGGGCTAAATTTTTCCCAGCTGCATGCTGCTACAGAGGTAATTAAATGCAATAGGAGCAGCTCTTAATATATAGCCACCGAGGGAAATAATTACATTTGAAATAAAAGCCACAGCTTTCAAATGGAGATAGATTCCATTGCTGCATGTCCCCAGTGAAACAGCCATTCACAAGAGCCACATGGGGGTATTTTTCTTCCCTTTATTTCTGTCTATTTTTCTTGTATAGAAAAAGTAATCTCTTTATTGAGAACATTACTGTCCTCCTGATAAGTACTCTTTTTTTTTGTATTCTTAAATGCCTTTATTAAGCCTTGATAGCACATCTTTTGGTTTTTGTTTTAGCTTCTGCTTTGTCACTCCATCTGCTACAAAATAAATCATTTAAGACATTAATTTGCCTCTTAGAATCTAATGAGATATTGATTTTCACTGGATCTTGACTTTATATAATATACTTCTCAAAATCAAGAGAAGGATGTGTTATCATTCTTTACAAGACTGTGATATTCTGCAAAGTCAGGGGTAGATTATACATGTGTTATTATTACTTAGGTAAAAAATGAAGTAAAATCAAAACTAGGTTAAATTTTGTGAATAATATTAATTGTTTTCAAAAAAATTTAAGTTAATCGGAGTCATTTGTCTTCTAAAGTAAAGTGAATAAAACTAACATAGTTTCAGGAAAGTCGTTGTCTCTACCATGGAAAAGGTTAGAGACACTTTTGATAATTTCATGTTTTGCAGATTGATAATAGAAGGATAATAGAATCAGGATATGTGATTGAGTCTAAGTGGGTTCAGCAAAACACTGCATTTATCTCTCAAAATGATGCTGAAATGGTCTCATGGTATAAATCGAGGAGAATATCTAACTAGGTGATTTTAAGTGCTGCAAATGTTAGAAGCAATTTCATTTCTACTTACTTAAATTTGGTTAATTCCCAAGATACTATGTAATCCAAACTTTAAAGAAGTTGATATTAGTTATCTTCCAGCATTTTTTTAAAGATAAATGTTTCATTTTAAAAAGAGAACTTATGCTGTATTTCTTTGAATATTTTTCTAAAATTCTCTATGCTACTTAAGTGAAAAGAAAATTAAGTTAGGTGTTAGAACATCATCAAGTCGATGACTCAAGTACACTTATTCCTCACGAGTTTAGATAGTGCAGAATAAATGACATAATCTTAAAACAATGTCTGCTACCTGGAAACCACCGAGTTGATGTTAGGTATGAATAATATTTATCTGACCTTTAAGTAATAAAAATATAAAAATAAATATTGCTTTAATCATTGATTCAAAAGAAAAAGTAAATTGCCCAAACTTTGCTATGTAAAAAAAACCATGTTAATAGCTGAGGGGAATACGGAGGTGAAATGCACTTGACTATCTATAAAGATTGTATATCTGAAGGGGAGGCTGAGGCTGGTGGAGTTTGAGGGATGCCTGAGCAAGAGCAAGACCCCGTCTCTACTAAAAATAGAAAATTAGCCAGGTGTTATAGCAGGTATGACTATTCAGGAAGCTAAGGCAGGAGGATCCCTCAAGCCCAGAAGTATGAAGTTGATGTGAGGTAGGCTGATGCTTGGCACTGTAGCCTGGGCAGCATGTGAGACTCTGTCTTCAAATAAATAAATAAATAAAATAGAATAAAGATGGTATATTCCAGAAAGTGAAATTAGATATGTCACACACAATTTTTCTTCCATTATTTATTTTACATATATTATCTCTGTTGATCTCCACATATGTAATATAGAATATTTCAGATATAGTATATTTCTCCACATATGTTATACAGTCATACATTCATGTCAATCTATATTATGTTATACATGAAGATAGATATATAGATATTTTTATATGCACATTAAAATATATCTACACATCTGTAAGTGTAGATATTAAGAGAGATAATGCAAGGGAGTAATGAAGACATGGTATTTGAAAGATCAGAAGTTGAGAGTCTTTAATGTAAAAGTGTGTCTTAATGCATGATGTTGAAATGTGAGAATTCATTTAGGGCACTTATCTTTGATATTTCTATCCTAGATATTATTATAACTTTCTTAGGCAATTTTGTAAAAGATATATTATCAGTAATTTTATAACATTTGCAATGAGTGGTCATTATACTGAAATCAATCAAACTAGCATATGAAAGTTATTACGTCTTCAATACACATGCATGTTTTGATATTCTTCCAATATCATTTAAGAATATTATTTATACTCATAATTAAAGAACATTCATTGCTATTATTGATAGAAATTTATTGTTACTAAGAAAGTTATTAATACTATTATTGATAGAAAATTATTTTCCTCTTCCATTGTAGTATAAAAGACCACTTATCCTACAGAGCAGGAATAAGACCATATGAGAGTCTTGTACCTGTTATATAAGAATAAGAGGTTGTAGAAAGACCAGATGAACTATGTATTCAAAGAATTAAATTTATAAACATTTAGGGAGATAGCTTTCTTTTAAGGAGATAGATGTAAATCTGACAAATACTAAAAAATACTTTTATAATTCTATACTGCATACTTTTCCAAGCAGAGACATTCTTTTATGTAGTAACTGAAATCTGGTCATAAATATAGTAACCATCCATTTCTTATAAAATTTCAAAGTAAAGATATGTGCATATGAATTTGAAAATATTCCACAGAGAGTCTTTTATGAATATATGCAAGCAATTTATTACTCACAGAAGGTGATCGTTTTGAGGGTAAAATTACTCTGCTGACACATTTTTATGATATTGAGGGAATACATTACAAACTGTAATGGAGGTCATTATTTCTAAAAGCCCATAAACTCGGAATAGTTTATAGCTTTGTAAAGTCAATTTATTATACAACAAAGAAAATATTCAGATGTGGATGTGTATCGTATACTAAAACTTTTTCCTTAGTATAAACAGAATCTCTTCTTTTAGAGAGCAAAAAGGGATGCACAGTTAATTGGCCGTAAGAGGGAAGCTAGATGGACGTTTTTAAAGCTCTTATGTAATTTATTACTTACATTTTATCCAATCATATTAATTGTGCTGAAATTTAATTTCTATTTTACATTTTACGCTTCTGTACTTTTAAAGTTGCTAATTTCTTTGTTTACTTTTGCCATAATGCATTTGATTACAAGTATTAGTAACAAATGTCCTTTACTTTTTCTTTGGAAATATTTAGAGTTCCTTTGGCTAGATTAATTTTAAATAAAGTAATCACCGTGTGCCATAGATTGATCTAAAGTCTTTCCATATATTAACTAATTTAACTCAGTTAAAAATTAATATTTATACATATCTTCTGGTATTGTACCACAATAATGTAACATACAATGATTTCTTTTGATTTTGACTCTTCTATATAACAAGTCAAACATCTTATCAGTCAAAGTAGTTTACAGTGAAAAACCTGAATTGAAAAGTTAAGAGCAGAATTCCTTGTGCAGGTGGACAAGAAGGGTCAGGTAGACATGGGGAAAGGCCTCAAGAAATGATTTAGTTATTTAAAATGATTTTAATAATTTAACAAGCTGTTGTTGAACACACAAAATAGTACTTTATAGGCTGCTATTGATACAGAGAATAATAATAACATAGCATCCCTGCATAGATTTTGGAGTAGAGAGAATCACATTAAAAATACACAGGCATGCTATTGCAGTAGATTATACTAGAAGTCTAGTAGATTTGTTAGGATGATGCGAGCCAAAATAGCATTCTGAAATGTGGTTTTCAAAGTTGTCAGGTTCTAACGGAAGGACAAGCAGTATAACTTTCCTTCAAGGCTTGACTTTTTTTTACTTTTGATGCATTTGTTTCAGCATTGCCCTTACTACCAAGACAAAGATGTTGTTCTTACTCTAAGAAGTAGAGACTATGATCCACAGTCAATTGTGAACTGAGCTGCAATAAACGTGCTAGTGCAAATGTCCTTGTGGTAAAATAATAATTTTTCTCTTCTGGGTAGATAACAAGTAATGGGATTCTGGGATCAAACGGAAGGTCAACTTTTAGTTCTTTGGGAATTCTCCACGGAAGCAACCCAAGTGCCCATCAATTCGTGAGTGGATTAACAAACTGTGGTATATGTATACCATGGAGTGTTATTCAGCCGTAAGAAAAGGTGGAAACTGCGTCTTTTGTGTTTACCTGGGTGGAGTTGAAACACATTCTTCTTAGTAAAGTATCACAAGAATGGGGAAAAAGAAGTGTTTAATGTACTCAGGTACTAATATGAAACTAATATATAAAGAACTACATGCCAACATTGAAAAAAAACATGAGTATAGTCTAGAGAGTGGGAGGGGAGAGGCAGGAAGGCAATTGGCAAGATCTCACCTAATGTGCAGGATGTAAGGGTGTTCAGCACACCTCCTGTTTGAAAGGTTCAACTACAACTGGAACTTTACCTTAGATGAAAACTAAGAAAAGAAAATTTTTGAAAATTTCAGAAAATTTTCTGAAAGAAAAAAGTCCACTGTTATTCTTAAAGCCAAGATCTTACAGATTCTAAACCTAGAGACTGGTATTTATTTATTTATTTATTTATTTATTTATTTATTTATTTATTTTAGAGACAGAGTCTCACTCCATCACCTTCGGTAGAGTGCTGTGGCATCACAGCTCACAGCAACTTCCAGCAGTTGGGCTTAGGTGATTCCCTTGCCTCAGCCTCCCAAGTAGCTGGGACTACAGGTGCCTGCCACAATGCCCAACTATTTTTGTTGCAGTTTGGCCAGGGCTGGGTTCGAACCCACCACCCTTGGTATATGGGGCCAGTGCCCTATTCATTGAGCCATAGGCACTGCCCTATTTATCAAGGCTGCACCTACTTGTTAGAATTTGAACTACAATCTCTCTCCCCAGTATCACAACTTGACATACAACCCTTACTTTCTAACTTCCTAGCTACTGCTTTTGGTGGGAGTCTTGGAGCCTTTCTTTGAGCTTGTTCAGTTTAAGGCTAGAATCATGACTTAATGTGAAGATTTGGAGAATCTGTTGCATGTTCTGTCCTCTTGAGGATTTTACACTCAGACTCTAGTCTTTTTGTCAGCCCAGAGAACCAGCAGATTTTCCCTCTAGTCCTTTAAGCTTGCTCTACCCCCACAGCCATACACTGTTGTTTGCACAATGCCCCTAAGAATAAAGCTTAGGTGAGTGTGCAGCTCCCCGGTGAATACTCTTTCTTTTAGGGCTCACAGCCCCATCAGTCTGCTTGATAGTTCTCTAGCACCTTCAAACAGTTACTGAATATTTTTTATTCAGTCTGCATGACTGCTTTCAGAGGAAGCCTCAGTTCTTTATCAAAGGCCACTTTGTCATAGCCAAAATTAGATGTTACGGATGGTTCTTTAGCTTCCAAATTAATTCTAGAGAAAATTCATAAATTTTCCAAGAACATAAGTCCACTTGAATTTTGAGTGTATCCAGATAAAATTCACATTTGAATTTGTAGAAAATTTACATCTTTATAGTATTAATTCATTCCAAATAATACCATGGAAAATCTCCAATAAAATCAGACTACATTCTTTTATGTAATCAAGGCTTTAAATTTTCTACATGGAGACCATTTGTATACTAAGTTTCAATTTAGGCATTTTATACTTGTAGCTAATCGATAAGGAAATCTATCAATTCTGTTTTCTAGTTAAAGAGTACTGGAGTGAAGAAATGCTAGTTTTTGCTAAATTTTTTAATTAATAGTTGATGTATGGCTTAGCTTACAAATTATAATTAAATCATCTACAAATAAGGATTTTTACCATTTCCTTTCAATCCTTGTATTGTTTCTTTTATTTTACTTTTGAATTCTTTATAGCTTTGACTGGTACTTTAAGTACTATCTTAAACCTCAGTGGGATCATGGGTATCCTTGTTTTTTCCTAAATTAAGTGGATTAAGTGTAAGTTCTCTGTATTAAAAATAGCATTTCCTGAACTTTTATAAAGAGTAACTTGTGGGTGACACCTGTGGCCCACTGAGTAGGGCCCCAGCCCCACATACTGAGGGTTGCAGGTTCGGACCTGGCCCCGGCCAAGCTGCAACAACAATAACAACAAAGCTAGGCATTGTTGTGGGGCACCTGTAGCCCTAGCTACTTAAGAGGCTGAGGCAAGAGAATCGCCTAAGCTCCAGAGCTAAGAGGTTGCTGTGACCTGTGATAACATAGCACTCTACTGTAGGCAACAAAGTGCCTATTAAAAAAAAAAAAAAAAAAAGAGTAACTCGTATCAATTATAGGAATTTTCATTCTACTCTCAGTTTGCTGATAAAAATTTTTCAATAAAAAAATTGGAAGTGAAATTGATATTCAATTGGAGTTGATATTGATAAAAGATATTTTATAAGTCAATTGATAGATGATTTTTCTCATTAATCATACAGCAATTTATTTTGATGGATTTTTCTGATGGTTGAAACTTTTTTACACTTAATTGATAGGCTCCCTTTGATTGTGATTCTTAAATAAACTGTTGAATCCTATTAACTAATACTTTTAACAGTTTTTCCATGCACATTTATATGTTGAATGTGGCCTATTTCATTTAACCTAAATTGCAAATGTAACTTTTTTATTCCCTTGAAATTTTTCTCTTTCTAGACAAAAATCTCTTGGAAAACTGAGTACATCAGTTTGAAACTGTGATTAGATAGCAAATTCAGATGCCATTTGTATTGTTTTACAATTATAGCTTATAGTATGTTCCTCTTTAAAATAAATCATTAGAATTCCATCACCATTAAAATTGTGGATCATTAATACATTTAAAAAGAAAAAGGCAGATTAAGGAAAGAAAAAGAACATAGATATGCCAGGACTGAAGGTAAACATGTTTTCTAAAATTGGATTTTAAATTTGACACAAAACTTCTTGTCAGTAAGAATAAGACGACTTAAGGAAAAAAGAAGCAATTTATGTTGCTCTTTTGCATAGCGATTCTTTTTGGTAGAGATTTTTTTTCCTAGTAATAAATTCTAAACAGATATTCATCTATTGGGAGAATTTTTTAGAGAGCGAATCTAATGGCATTGTAGATGATGTTCTTAATAATGATGAGATTAGGTAATACCAAATATTTATTATGTATGTAGTTTTGTGTGTGGTGCTATGATATTTTACTTAATTCTCGTATCAAGAATTATATTCTCACTTTAAAAATGAAGAAAATAAATTTGGAGAAGATGCTTAATTTGAACATATAACTAATAATGTCAGGTCAATTCTGTTTCTGTCTCAGAAGCCCACATTCTAAAATTCACTACCACTTTGCTATACCACTTTTCTTTTTCTTACCAACCTGCCTGTAATAAATGCAGAACAGGATCTATTTTTGCAATGATATATTATGAAAGATTACAATCCATAAAATTAATTGACTGAGGAATTCAACCAATGTAATTTAACTTCCAGAGATCTAGCCAAGGTTTAACCAAGTGTTTGGAGAAATTCAGGACATGATTTTTTAACTATGTATTAAAATAATGAATTTTAAAATTAAATTGTAAAAATATCTAAATATTCATATTAAAAAAGAAAAGCTTTATGATTGAAGGTATAACTTTAATTGCAGAAAATATGAAGTCTAAGACTGAAGTTCTTAAATCTCATGTGAGGTCTTCACTAGTTAAATGGCCCTTCCAGCATGAGCTACTCTTCCCATCATCTTTGTTACCCAAAATAGACCTTCTCAATCTTCTCTAAATATCATAATATTTACCTTTTTAAAGTGCTCTGACATTGTGATATTTCATACTGCTCAATGACGGCAAGATCATATGATTTCATGTCAAATGCCTGGGGAGAGACTGGAAATGTATTATTAAAGTTGTAAAGGGCAGGCATGGTGGCTCATGCCTATAATCCTAGCTCTCTGGGTGTCAGAGGTGGATGGATCATCAGAGCGTGCGAATTTGAGACCAGCCTGAGCCAGAGCAAGACCCTGTCTCCAAAAATAGCAGGAGACAGGTGCCTGTAGTCCCAGCTACTTGGGAGGCTGAGGCAAGAGGAGCACTTGAGCCCAGGAGCTTGAGGGTATGGCACTCTACCAAGAGCAACAAAGTGAGAATCTGTCTCAATGAAAAAAAAAGTTGTAAAGCCATGTCCAGTCCCCTTGTCCAGATGGGAAGCCAACCATGCTGCATATTGAAGTAGGCCCCTGTGGTTCAAACAGGGAAAGGAAGAACTTTTCTAAGAATAGTCTCCAGTCAACTCCCATTGCTGAGCAACAGTACAAAAGAGCTAATATAACATAACCCATGTTATATCAGGGAAGGACTTTGAGCCCTTAAAATTTGCACACTACCATCATATAACTATCTCAGGACCTTTCCCTATTTGCCTTTCCCTATTTGCTTTGGGGGGGTCATCATCTTCTAATCAGTCTATTTTTTCTTATATTCAGCTACCAGTTTTATTAAGAACATAGAACCATTAAGACACATCAGTCCCCTAATACATAGAAATACCCACATGCCAAACTAGAATGTCATATCAGTATGCTTGAGCTACTATAAAAGGAAATTAACTGTGTTAAAATGCCTCTAATATTTTTACTTATTTTATTTACTGATATCTACTTAGGAATAAGTATATTTTTCTATAAAAATATAGATATGAGACTGTTTCCTTTCTTTATGTTTAGCTGTGATTTAAGGATTCATTTTCTGAATACATTTAGAAAAGATATTATGTAATAAGGAATAATGTGAAGATTTTTGCCTTTTTAACTATCTGACTTTTAAACTACATGGTACTCAACTGATCTCCAAGTTTATGGGTCCAGTAAAGTGTAGAGTAATGTTTTTTAAGTCAGTTTCTGGTGATAAAGTTTTTCCTCCTTTTATTTAAGAGAAAAAATAAAAGTTTTCTGGTTTTGTTCTGTCCAATGGTAAAACTTGCCCTTTCTGGGTAGTATCTTCTCTGTGTGTGTGTTTATGTGATGTGAGAGTGTGTGCGTTTTATTTCCTAAACAATACTATATTTTGTAATGACTACGTTTGCTAGATGTGGTTTCCTAAGGATCAAATCATCATGTTAAATAAAATCCAGTAAGTTTGCACATTTATGTTTCCTTGAATGACTTAAAATATAAGTATACATTTTTTATAACTAAGAATTCCTTTTGTTTCTGACAAACCCCATCCTCCTGTGTGTGATGTATGAGAAATGTACATACAATTATCAGAATATTCTAACGTCCTAAACACCTTGTCCTGGTATATAATATCTTTCTGCTTTCAGCCCAAGATGAATCAGAAGCCAACTTCAGGACCTTGACCTACCGTGATGGCCCATGGTACCATGAGTAGAGAAAGCTCTGTATATAGGTGTATAGACACAGAATAATTCTGTTTTCAGTTGGTTTTTTTTTTTTTTTTTTTTTGGCCAGGGCTGGGTTTGAACTTTGCCACCTCCAGTATATGGGGCCGACGCCCTACTCCTTCGAGCCACAGGCACCACCCAGAAGATTTCTGTTTTAATGCAAACTTGGAGTTGGACTAGACGCCTTCTCTCAGATTTTCAAGTAAGTGAAGATATATGTAAAGGGAAATATATATCATTTTTATTGATTGAAAAATGCAATAATGTTAATATATACATTTTCTCAATCTTTTCTATATATTTAAATGCCATTCTGATCACTATACGATCTGTTTTGGGTGTGAATTGACAAACAGATTTTAAAATTTGTATGAAAATGAAAAGGAGATAGAATACTAAAACTAATTTTAAAAAAGAACAAAATTAGAGAATTTAGACTACCAGATATCAAGATTTAGTATGAATTGGTAGTAACCAAAGCAATTTTCTGTTATTAAAATATATAATAGAGAAATGGAACAGAGTCAAAGGTACAGAAAGAGGCCTGCATGTGTATTGTCACTTTTACCAATGGTGACAAGGGGACCATGGATAGAATTTAACCTCAATTCTTTCCTCATGCCATACCCAATACCAAACTCAAAATACATCATAGATACAAAGAGCAAAGAAAAAAATAAACTAGAATTCTAGGAAAAAATATCTTGACCTTTGGGTAGGCAAATTTTCCATGTCATGACACAAAATCACTAAGCATAAAAGTAATAATATAATAAATTAGACAAGGAAAATACTGAGTGCTGCTAAATAATTGGAACAAATGGAAGTCTACTACATTGGTGGTAGGAGAGAAAAATTGTATAGTCACTTTGTAAAATAGTTTTATAATTTCTTACAAAGTTAAAAATACATTCATTGTGGGATCCAGGAAATCCACTCTTGAGTGTGGACCCAAGAAAAACAAAAACAGTCATCCACAAAAACGCACATAAACGTTTAGGATGGCTTTACTGATAGTAGCCCAAACTGGAAACAATCTAAATATCCATTAACAAGTGAATAACTAAGCAAATTGTGATATATTAACACAATGGAATTTTACCCAGCAACAATAAGAGTTAACTATGTAATAACGTGCATGAATTTAAAAAACTACTGAGAGTAAGAAGCCAGGCACAAAATAGT
The DNA here is from genome assembly GCA_963574655.1 of Perodicticus potto. Classification (NCBI taxonomy): domain Eukaryota; kingdom Metazoa; phylum Chordata; class Mammalia; order Primates; family Lorisidae; genus Perodicticus; species Perodicticus potto. Next base: position 26,846 of record CAUYRH010073672.1, read on the forward strand.
ATTCATTAAATGTTTTATTTTATGTGAAATTCTTAAGTAAGCAAAATTAATCTGCAGCGATAGAGACTATACAGATCATTCCTTACCACAGTCACAGGTATTCACAGGGAAATAATGGATCTCGATTCCAATGTCATCCTATACATAAAATGTAATTCTGGATGGGTTTATACCCATCTATGACAGGTCAAAAAAGTCAAGCTTCTAGAAAATAACAGAAAATATATCAATGTGGTAGGTAAATATTTCTTTAGCAGGGTAAAAATGCTAAATATAAAGGAAAATATTGATATGCGTAAAATGGCCTATGTTGAAATTAAGAATGTCCCTTAAAAGTCATTTTTAAAAGAGTAAATGTCAAGCCTTTTCAATACATATACTGATGAGTGTTTGGATTCTAAGATATAAAAGATTTCCTACAACTCAAAGACAGAAAGATAGCAAAAGGACAGAGAAGGAAAAAACTTAAAAATCACTTTGCAGGGATCTTTTAAAATAAAAAATAGCTCAATCTTAGTCATTAGGAAAATGCGAATTAAGACTACACATATGTTTGTACCCTTCCACTAGAGGAGCTCGTTTAAAAGACTGAAAATACCAAGTGTATATCAGGTGTAGGAAAAAAAAAATGTGTAAAAATGGTTCTCTCCTACATTGTTGGAGTATAAGTTAATAAAACTACCTTGGAAAATTGTTTAGCAATGTCTGAACATGCGCACATCTTATGATCTAGTGATTTCACTCCTGTGCACATATCCTAAAAAACTGCATTAAAATACATAGTGGACGCACGATGGTCTTTATAATGTAATATACCTAATTACCAAAATCTGGGAAAAGGTCAATACAGTACTCCTCAGACTGGGTAACAGTAACACATGATCTTGTCACTATAGACTCAGTCAGTGACAGGTTGTTGGAAACCGTGGCTTTAATGAAGCCAACTTGACAATAGGTCAATTAACATAACCAAGAAGTGTTAAGTTCTTACATCATATTTCTAGTCATAAAAATATCTCCAAACTTCTCAATTTCATTGTGCAGTAGGTCCTGGTAGACCATCATTTTCTAAATAAAAACCAGAACACTTCTATATTAAACATTGAAATAAACGTGAGCTAAGCATACGCTTAGCAAAGCATAGAAACAAGTAAGAAAATTCTTTACCGGATTATGCCAGGTTAGGCTCACAGGTGGCTGGTGCCTCACTAAATAGCTCAGGGTACAAGGTGGGAACCCACCCCGAACAGGAAACATTCCACAGCAGGGCACACTCACACACAGCCCTCACTTGCTCTAGCTGGGATCAGGTAGACATACAATTCACCTCAGTGACATCTTTGGGACATGCGGAAAAACTGTAGTACCTGGGAAAACCCATGCAGATATGAGGAGAAAATGCAAACTCCACACAGACAGTGGCTCTGTCCAGGAATTGTATCTCTCTCTCTCCCCCTTCCTTCTTCTTTTCCTTCTTTCATTCTTCTTTCTTTCCTCCCTCTCTTTATACCCCTCCCCCATCCCATCAACCTCCTTTCCTTTCCTTTCCTTTCCTTTCCCTTTTATTAATCATTCTCATAACAAAAGAAAGTCGAACAAAACGATGTTCTCCCAGGACCTCCTGCACCATGAAATGCCACTTTGCAACAATAAAGCAAACTACGGCTACTACAATACGATGCATGAATCTCAGCAATGGATGCTGAGAAAAATACACAAGACACGGTAGGAGGAAAGGCTGGGGATTCCGTTCCTATAAAGACAAGGCCGATCTGCGGTGGTAGAAGTTGGACTGGAGAGCGATGCCCAGACACACACAAAGACGGGTCCGGGAGCTGAGTGGAGGTTACTACGGTACAATTTTTGTAAAAATTCTTTGACTTGGGCGCTTAGGATTTGTGTACTTTTCTTTATACTAGACTTATATTCAATGAAAACTTTTAATAAAAATGTGGCAGACCTTTGTGCAGTTTCTAAAGATATTTTAGAATTATGAAATCAAGGCACAGTCTAGCTAGTTTTTAATACAAATGCTACATCAAGTTTTCCTTTTATCCCAAGAAATTAGTCTTCTTATGATAAAATCGGTGTTTTTATGGAAGACCATTAATTATATTTTGCCACTTCTCACCATTAGATACACAAATGCATTCATTGCAATTGCACCATACTTTACGTTATGCTACTCCAGCATTTAAATATCTAACGTGTCAATTTTTCTTTACTAAGAATTTAGATGAAAAGCATAGAACTGAACAGCACAGGTTAGTGGGTAAAACCACCACTTCACGCTTTATTCTTGATATTGCTGTTACTAAAAAATACTTGTTTTAGGGCGGCACCTGTGGCTCAAAGGAGTAGGGTGCCGGCCCTATATGCCAGAGGTGGCAGGTTCAAACCCAGCCCCGGCCAAAAACTACAAAAAAAAAAGAAAAACTTGTTTTAAAAAAATGTTTAGTATATTCTTACCTAGAAATGGCACAATAAATGCTAAAAATAAACACTTTCTCAATGTATAAGTTTTCTACTTAATAAAATTTTTGTATATGTTTTTAGTTTTCATTTTATTGTTTTTGTCTGTTTAGTGGAAATAAATTGCTTGCAGGGAGCATTTGCAAATCTAAGCAAGAAATGGGCTGGTATGATTTTCTCCTAATTTATCTAGACTATCTACACATTTCAAATGAGATACATAAATTAAAAATGTTTAATATATGCCAATATCTTCTCTATTATTTCCTCAAAAGTGCCAGTCTAGATACCAGAGAGAAGTATAAGTCTCAAAGTCTTACTTCTCTCAGGCTGGAGGAAAATAAGCAATTCTTTTTTTTTTTTTTTTCTGAGACAAAGTCTTACTTTGTCACCCTCGGTAGAGTGATGTGGCGTCCAGCTCACAGCAACCTCCAACTCTTGAGCACAAGCGATTCTCTTGCCTCAGCCTCCCAACTGGCTGAGACTACAGGCTTCTGCCACAACACCCAGCTATTTCTTTGGAGATAGAGTCTCTCTCTGACTTAGGCTGGTCCTGAACATGTGAGCTCAGGACAATTGCCCCTGCCTTGGCCTCCCAAAGTGCTAGGATTACAGGCATGAGCCACCACGCCCAGCAACATAAGCAATTCTTATGACATATATTCTCCATTTAAAAATTTAAGATAATACACATACTACAACTTATGGGATTTGAATCATGCTTTAAGAAGGTCCAGAAGAATTAATTTTTTGTTTAAAATGCTTAGCACAGTGTCTGATTAGTGCAGGGATTAAATAAGTAGTAGTCATTATTTTATTTTAGAGAGAATGTTAATGTTTTCTTTTTCCAGATTATAAAAACAATCCAAATGAAAGGTGGAGATCATTTTGCACTTGTTTTCTACTTAAAACAAAATCTACTTAATACTTGGATAGCATAATAGAGAAATGTCTCAGAGCAGGCGTCCTCAAACTTTTTAAACAGGGGCCCAATTCTCTGTCCCTCAGACCACTGGAGAGCCGGACTATAGTTTAAAAAAAAACAACTATGAACAAATTCCTATGCACACTGCACAATATTTTGAAGTAAAAAACAAAACGGGAACAAATGCAATTCACACCAACGCATGTGGCCCGTGGGCCGTAGTTTGAGGACCCCTGTCTTAGAGAAACTCAATGCAGCTTGTCAAAACTCTCACGCTGTTTCTTGAGAGAAAGTGCGAGCAAGAGGGTTTCTCTGATTTACTTGGGATCAATTACGATAACACTGCTGCACATGTACAAGGGTTATATTACTAAAATACGTGGCTTCTCGTCACACGAGGCCCTTGTTCCTTTGTAAAACGCTTCTAGATGCTTTTGCATTTTATTCATCTACCTGTATTTATGCAGCTACATCTCCTGTAACTTCTCTTTAAATAGCTGCAGGGCCAAATTTCTTTGACAGTTACTCTCTTCTTTCTTTCTGTTAAAAGATTATTTGCTCTTCCCAGTTAGCATGAGATAAGAAAAGTCAATTCATCATCCCAAATTATCTGATGTTATTTGCTACATCATGTCACTCTTGCCTTTCATAGAATAAATATGTATATTAACCGTTACTCTTTGTTTTAACTATGATGTCGAGATAGTGCCATCACTTGGTTCTTTGAATTCAGCCTTTTAAAATGTGCCCATTTTTTTTCATCCTAATATGCATAGAATTCATATTGCACAAAGGGCATCCATTTATCTCATCTTGGTTTTCTCTAGATGTGCCCGATGTGTTCTGCAAGATAAATTATACCATGGTGGCGGTTAGGCTGTTTTGGCCTAGCTGTGCTGCCAGAAAACCATCCAAATCAACTCATCGCCATATAAATCATCAGTGCAAATGCAAGGACAATGCATTCCAGAAATTTTGAGATACTATTAATTCAAAGTTTTAGAGAAGGATAGTTTTCTATTTCCTCTAGAAAGAGTAAGAGAGTTGGCTATTTGACAGTTTCTTGACACATGAGATCTAATTAAACATAACCAATTTCTGTAAGGTAGATAATATTTCTATTATCTTGATGGAAAAATCCTAATTATGTGCTGAGCCTTATTCAGTTTGGAAATAGTAAGATGAATGTCCAATCCATATTCCCTTGCCTGAAAATTCCTTGCTTTTGTTTTAGAGGGGGTGACCTCGGCAAAGATCTTTAAGGAAAAGGAATCACAAAGTTATAAGAAGAGTAGTATTTCCTGAAAAGTGGGTACTGCTTTGGTGGAAGTTAATTTTTGTTGAAGCTATAATTTATACTATTAGAAACTATATGAAATAATGTATGTTCAGCAAACTGGAGAGCGTTAAAGAGTAGGAATAGCCAGAACATCTTTCAAGTCGCTAAGTAGGAAAAAATGTAACTCACTTTTGAAAAATATCAGTGTTGGTTCGCCTGAAAGTAATCACATAAATAATAATTATGCACAAAAGAGCTTCTCATTTTTGTCCCTTGCTACCTCTGCACTTACTTCCTCCACTGAAGTCTTGACTCCCTCAAAGTCAGTTCGGAGAGTTGGAATCAACTTCCTCACTCCTGTTATAAATTCATACTGTGACTTCCTCCCGTGAATCCCCAGTATTCTTAATAGTATCTACAATGGTAAGTACTTTACAGAAGGTTTCAATTTACTTTGCATCAACCCATCAGAGAAATCATTTTCTAATGCAGCCATGGCATTGCCAAATATATTTCTGAAATAATAAGACTTGAAGGTTAAAATTGATGCTTTATTTAAAGGCTGCAAGATAGATGTTATGTTAGCAGTTCTGAAAACAACAATCTTCTTGCACATCCCCATCAGAGCTCCTAGGTGACCAGATGCATTGTCAATAGGCAGCAATACACATATTTTGAAAATTTACTTTATTCTAAGTAATAGGTCTCAACGGTATGCTTAAAATAGTCAGTAAACCATGCTGTAAACAAATGTGCAGTCCTCAGGCTTTGTTCAATTTAACAGAGCAAAGGCAGAACAGATTTACCATAATTCTTAAGGGCCTAGTAAATAAAGGTTGACTTCAAATTAGTCACCAGCTGCATTTGCCCCTGACAAGAGAGTCAGCCTGTACTTACTTTGAAGATTTGAAATCAGACATTGACTTTTCCTGTTTAGTTATCAAAGTCCTAGATGATATTTCTTCAGATATAAGGCAATTTTATCTCAACCAGAATCCATTTTCATAGCTAGATCTTCTGGCTAGACTTTGGACCTTTACATTGCAGAGATGGTTTATTTCCTTAAACATCACAAACCGACCTCTGCTAGATTCTTATGCAGCTTCCTCACCAATGTCAGCCCTCATAGAATTAATCTCTAGTGAAATAAAGAGTTGACCATTACTGGACAGTAGAAAACTAAAGCTCTAGAATAGAAGAGATTTAGCAGTTGGTCCATACAAAGGCGCAAATGCATGAAGAGATTTACCCTGTTGCTAAAATATCACCTCAATTAAGAGCAGTTCTGCCAGTGGACTTCTAGGAAAATAAAGCCCTACCCTGTGGGTATCTAAAGGTCTCAAAGGCAGAGTTAACTTACCTTCACACTTGATGTAAATTGCAAACATGTAAGAAAACATCACAACTAGGGTGAAAATACTTTCTCACTTAAATTTTTGACGATTTTTGAAATTATAATGTCAACATGTACAGTTATCAGTTCGGAATTCATACCTGTCCAACTTCACAAATGCTTAATGATGACACATTCCTGAGGCCCTTGGAAATTATAAATGGGGCGAGCTATGAATGCAGTTTGACCTTATCACTCTTGCTTGGATCTCACCTTCAGGGTACTCAAATAAAAGGATGCAGGATCCAATTCCAAAACAACATGGTTTAGTTTAATGCAAATGAACTTGATTTCTAATCTGTTTCAATTGCAAAGAATGAGGTAGCCCTGTAAGTTTCTGTTCTGCCTCATTCTTCTACTGTGTTTTGAGTTGTATTAATAGTTTACACTCTGATTTCCAGACTTCCAAATAGCTCAGGCTATTGATAATCCAATCCTTCCCATTAGCATATAAACATATTCAAGTTTCTAGTGTTAAAAAAATAACAAAAAGAAAAGCCTGCTTTGACCATCCTCAAATTTTCTTGGTCCATCCTTCCTGGTCACTTCAACCCACTGTGCATTTATAATTATTACATGTCTTCTTTCAAATCGCTGTACTATTGAATGGCTTCTGCTTTCATCTATACTTCTTATTAAAATAGCCTCTCCAGGAAGGAATCAAGGGCAGGACTTTTGCCTTATCTTATTTGACTTTTAATCCTTGACATTATTTCCCCTTCAAAGTATGGATTGCTATTCTTAAATATTAAATGTAAAATGAACTTTTTGTGAGCGCCATGATCTTTGTCACAATTGAACTTTGTGAGTGATGTTCTAGCCACCCCTTTCTCTGTCCTTCTTCTATTTTTCCTTGAAATACAGTTAGGAAAACATTTCCATGCACACATATATTCCCTAATCCTCTAAATAGCCTATAAAGTTGATATTATTATTCCAACTTTCCAGATGAGGAAAATAAAACCTCATTGTTGTTATAGATAGAAAAACAACTTTCCTGTACCAAGAATCAAAAACCTAATTAAACAACTATTAAAAACAATCTTTAGATTTCCAACCAGGATAATTGTTAAATGTTCATCTTTGTTGAGCTTCTTTATTTTGTTTCTCTCTAACATATCAGAGAAAAATATTAAATTTTGACATTGGAAATGTCACATTTACTAAAAATTAATAAGTTCTTTTATAGGAAAAATCCTTCATTGCAAATTTTAGGTTTTTCCATTTAAAAGCATATGCATTTAAAAGAATACTGCATTTGCAGTATTTTTACATTTCAAAATTTATAATAGTAATTTATAGTATATTGCATTTTCCTCACTGCTAGATTAAATGCAAATTCATCCATAAATTTTCATCGGATCAAGAGAACATTAAAATGTTATGGCTATTTGGTGACAAACCTATTGTACAAGAATCCCAAGCATGAGGTTCAAGCATTTATCAACTACTGATGGGGTTGGGAAAGCAATTAGCCCTGTGTTTCTTCCCATGGAGCCACCCTTGAAAATGTGTCATAACACTCGAAGAGGCAATAAAATTAATGGTTAAGAATGTGGGCTATTTGTTCCTGAATTCAAATTTAACCACAATTAGCTAGCCGTGTGGCCTTCTGTTCTGCCCTACTTTTGTCCTCTATAAATCTCAAGAGGGAAATAATGACCAGCCTGCCTGCTCCGCACACGTGTGGGAGTGAGTGAGTGAGGTGAACTGCTCCCAACACATGCTCCCTGCTTCTTCTTGCCAGGACCCCTTTACCCCCATGCTCGCTTTCTTAGGCAAACTCTCCTCCTCTCTCCTGTCCCACACACAATCTACTCCCTACTTCAGGTCTCAGGTTAAATTTCTACTTCCTCAAAGAATAGCCTCACACCTTCCACAATGAAGGCTGTCCCATCAGTTTCTCTGTTGGCTGCATCCTTCTTTGGATTAAAATGAAAATTTTGAAATTAACTCTTGGAGCAATGGATTTCTTTACTTATAAATTATATGCTCTAAAGTGGTAAAGACCTTGTTTGCCCTATCATCTACTCTAATATGGTGGCATACACAGTAAACGAAATGGTGTGCATAGTCAACATTAGATAAAGAATGATCTAATTCATAAATTAATAGCACAGCATAGCAAACATTAAAAAATATTAGTAATTTTGAATTATTGGTGTGCAATATATCAGGATAGGCTATCTGTTATATAATATTATTTATCAATCTACATGGCATGCGTTATTAATCCCATGATATATCTCAGGTAGAGTGTTTAATATTATCTTAAAAAAATCAACCTCTTGGGAATAGCAAAATGTGAGTATTGCATCCTACTATTCTCTAGAATTGCCAGTGAATTCAAGAAATTCTTCTCAAGGAGAAAGAGACAATTGTTTCTACTTCTTAGAAAAAGGGAATACAAGTTTTGTAAGCAGAAAAAGCTTACCTATATGAAGTCTAAAGAGGCAGAAATTTTCTAAGAATGAATGACATCATACACTATATTTCTATCTAAAACTGGACTGTAGATAAACAAAAAAGGGAAAAACTAAGACTAGCATTGATGTTGTTGTGTCAAGCTGAATGCATCACTAATTACAACATTACTAACATATCTAAATTATTCTAATTGTTTTATTACATTTGATTTGTGCATGCATACCTGTCTGTTATTAAGTTACTATTTCTCAGTTTCAAGTTTACCCTTCCAAACTGCTTTAATTTGGAGATGGAGACTCTAGAAACCATATTTCCGCTTTGCTGGCCCCTCTTTGCTAGTCTTTGTCAATATTGAGTGCAAGAGGGAGCCACAGAGCTAGAGGAGGGAGAGCAGCTAGCTCCTTGAAGACTCCTTCTAGTGGCTTGTCATCAGCTTCCTCTTTCTGTGAATATCACCCTAGCAGTGACACTTCATCCTGGCAGCAGCAGATCACTCCTATAGCATCAGTTAAATCCATTTTTGCAGGTCTGCAAACACCTGCAGAACTTGCCTCAGTGTATCCCCGTAGACACAACTTCCTGGGCGCTGCTGCCCCGACTCAGAGCTGTGGTCAAAGCATCCAAGGGCTCCTGCTCGCAGCTCTGAGACGGCATCGCCAGCCCAGCAGCATCTCCTCCTCAGAGGCCTGAATTCTAACTCCACATGCCCTTCCTCAAAGCTACTAAATATCTTCTTTTTATATTAGCCTGATTCCAAAAGAAGAAGTTAACAAGACACGATTAGATAGGTAAGAAATTGACTTGGGGAAATATTGGAGAGAGAAAACAGGGAGGGCGATGCAGGCAGAGCTATCAGAGCAGGATGCAGGTCTGAGCCTGCGTGCAGGAGACAGAGAGGACGGCATGTGGGGGACGCATACAGACTGTGGAGACCATCTGGAACAGGTTCATAAGGCCACTGGACAGACCGGAGAGCCTTTAAGGTATAGTCACCTTTTGGAGATGTCTCATGTTTCCTAAGCATGGGTTTGATATTTTATGTCTAAATATCCAGGGATGTAAGTAGGAACGTCTCCTCTCACAATCACATCTGATATTCTATTCCTACCTTCCACTTCCAATTCTGGGACTTTGAGCTCTGACTATGCAGAGGTCTTGGTGTTCAAGGGTAAAACGATTCCATCAGAGAACATAAGAATTTCTTTAGGGAATCAGGTATCGATATTCCCACAAGGTAATGAACTTCTTGTATCACTAAATCAACAGCAAAGTAGGATTTTATTCTTTTTGAAAAGTATCATTCAGATATTTTGTATAATATTTCTTAAGTCAAACTTGTCTGATATTTTCTTGTGATTAAATTGGAGATTTACTTTTTGGAGCATATTTGTTTCTCTCTGTGCAGATTTTACATTTCTTGATTCTTGTGGATCTCAAAATTTCCACGGGTGTGAGTATGTGTGTGTTGTGTGTGTGTGTGTGTGTGTGTGTAATTTCAAGTGGAAATAAAATCCTAAGTTCCCCAACCCATTGAACAGACCCCCTCTTGACCAAGGAGACCCCACAAAAACCTTCAAACTGAGCTTCTAGCCATGAAATGATGGGAGGTCAGGCTCCCCTCCCCTCTCTCTCACTAACAATCATCAGGCTTTCTTCCCTAAATGCTAAACAGAAACCAGCCCTTTGGAGAGACTTGTTCCACTGCCCACTTCCACCAACCTCGTGACTGCTTCTCCCTTTCTGAGGTTCCACCACCACTGAGCAGCATTCTTTCAAGAGCCCCTGACCACAGAGTGGTTCTATCCAGTCTATGGATCATGCACAGTAAGGATTTTCCGGTCCTCTGCTTTAATTTTTATGTCAGGGGGCTGAAAACTTCATCTTTGACCATGCTAAACTCGCCATTTTGTGAACATGAAACCCAAGAAACAACATGAAGCTCAACTGGGTCTGTGCTTGTTTCTCCTTCCATGAACATGTCACCATCCCGCCTCAGTCTTAATAAGTTTGCACACTCAGCCACTCTCCTCTGCATAAATTCCTGCTCCCCTGCCCCTCTCTCAAAGTGCTTGCTTTTCAGCTTCTTCTGGAGGCTCTCATACCCTCTTTTTGGAATAATGGTACTTTTTTACCTTTATAAATTTTGTGACTTTTTCTATATTTATATGTTCACAATTTGTTTATGCATGTTTTGAGAGAAAGTTATTTATTATCTGTAATAACAGATTATTGAGAACATGTTATTTTTCAATAACATGTCATTTAATGACATAGATTTGGCTCTATGTTGGCAACATCATGCAAAATTGGCTAATTTGGCAGTTTCAGATATTCCCATATTTGTTTTTTGAAAATCTATCTTTTTGACATTTAGAATTTTATATGTCAAATGATTTTACTCATTTTAAAAACTATTTTATTTTGTTGGGGACTTTTGCATTTATACTCATCAAAGCTATCAGCTTATAGTTTTCTCTTTTTATGTTGTCTTTGTGTAGGTTTGATATCAGGATGATACAGGCCTCATGGAACAAGTAAGGCAGTATCTGCTCTTACTTGATTTTTGGAATAGTTAAAGCAGGATTGGAATTAGATCTTTTTGGGTAAAATTCAGCAGTGAAGTCATTGAGTCTTGGGCTTTTCTTTGATGAAAGATTATTTATCAACTGCTACTATGTTGTTATTTGTTATTGGTTTTGCATTTCTTGCTGGTTCAATCTTGGGTGGTTTTGTGTGTTTGAGAATTTATCCATGTCTTCTAGGTTTTCCAATTTAGTGGCACAGAGTTGCTCATACTAGTCTAACTGTCCTTTGGATTTCTATGGTATCATTTGTAATGTCTTCCTTCTCATCACTGATTTTACTTGGGTCTTCTCTCTCTCTTTCTCTCTTTTTAGTTTGGCTAAAAATGTGTCAATATTATCTTCTCAAAGAAGAACATTTTGTGTAATTGATCTTTTGTTGTTTTCTTTGAATTTTAATTATTTCTGCTCTGATCTTTATTATCTCTTTTCTTCTACTAATGTTGATTTGACAGGCTCTTGTTTTTCTAGTTCTTCAAGATGCATCATTTCAAGGGAGTTTGAAGCTTTTTTACTTTTCTGATGTAGGCATTTATTGCTATAAACTTTTCCTCTTTCTACTGGTTTTGCTCTATGCCATAGATTTTGATATGTGATGTTTTCATTTACATTTCTTTTTAGAATGCCCTTAATTTCCTCCTTAATCTTCTCATTGATCCACTGGTCATTCAGGAGCAAGCTGTTAAATACGTGTACATTTGTATAGTTTCCGGTATTCCTGCTGTTATTGATTTCTGGTTTTATTCTATTTTATTCATAAAAAATACTTGGCATAATTTCTTTTTAAAATTTTTTTAATACTTGCTTTGTTGCCTAAAACATAGCCTGTACTTCAGAATGATCTATAAGCTGAAGAGAAGAATGCCGATTCTGAAGCTATGGAATGTTCTGTAAATGCCATATGGAGCAAATGAAGTCCAGCGTTTCCTTGTTGATTTTTTATCTGGATAACCTGTCTAGTGCTGAAAGTAGAGTATTGAGATCTCCAGTGACTATTGTATTGTGGTCTATCTCTCTTCTTACATCAAATAATATTTGCTTTATATATCTGGGAGCTCTGGTATTGGGTGTATGTATATCTAGGTTTGTTATATCCTCTTGCTGAAATGACTCCTTTATAATTATATAATGACCTTCTCTGTCTCTTTCTACAGTTTTTGACTTAAAACCTATTTTATCTGATAGAAAAATAGTACCCTTTCCTTTTTTGTTTTCCATTTGCATTGAATATATTTTTCCATCCCTTTGTTTGCAGCCTTTATAGGTGAAGTGGGTCTCTTGCCCAAGACATACAGCTATATTTTTAAATTTCAGAATATTATGGGAATACATATATTTTTGTTATGTGGTTTGCTTTTGTGCAGTCTTATTCAAAGTTATAAATGTTCTCATCCCCCAAATAGCATGCATTGTAGCTGTTTGGTGTGAGGTTTTTTTAAATCCATTCAGCTATTTTATCTCTTGTGATTGAAGTGTTTAGTACATTAACATTCAATGTTATTACTAATAGGTAAAAAGCTACTATGCCATGTTTTTATTTCATTTTGGTTGTTTTACGGTCCTGTCTTTCTTACTTCCTTCCCATCTACCTTTGTTAAAGGTGATTTTCTCTGATGATGTGTTTTAATTTCTTGTTTTTAATTTTTTGTGTTGTCTGTTGTAGGTTTTTGATTTTAAGTTACCATTAAGCTTGCAAACATTTTGCATTTTGAAGCTTGCAAACAATTATTCTATTTTATTTTTTAAAGGGATTTTCTATTTTATTAGATTTAAAAAACACAACAAAACCAGTAGGAAGTAGAGGAAAAAGTGAAGAAGGAACAAACAATTATTTTAAATGGGTGAAAACTGTGTACCAATAAATAAATAAATAAGCAAAGAGAAATCTAACAAAAATTCTACCCTTTAACTACTTTTATATATTTTTTCTTCCACATCTATTTATATTGCCTGTCTCTTAAAAAGTTGTTGTAGATGTTTTTAATAAGCTTATCTTTTAGTCTTCCTACTCGAGATGTATACCACACTGCTGGATGTCACATGGTCACCTTCAAAGTCCTCCCCTTGGGAAGCTGCGCACCAACGCCAGTGCTTACTCCAACCTGCAGAGCAATTTTGGAACTCTTTTCCTGGAATGGTGGTCAAAGCTGTCATCATATTATCCTTGATGTCCTGAAAGTCATCAAAATATCTTCCTTCCGATATTTCCTTCATCTTTGAGTAAAGAAAAAAGTCACTGTGGACAGGATCAGGTGATTAGGGAGGGTGTTCAATAGAGTCTTTTGTTTACTTGCTAAAAATTCTTTCACAGGCAGTGCTATATGAACTGGTGCATTGCCATCAGGTTGTTAGCCAAGATTTTCAGTCAAGATTACCCTATTCTCTATTGATGTTTACTTGGTCTACTATTCTTTTCTAGTCAGAATTATTTTGACCCATAATTTGATGAATTTTTGCAATGTCTTCGTCAGTTCTTCTCATTATTGGCTGCCCTGGCCTCTCTTCATCAATGATGCCTTCTCTTCTCTCAGAAAAACATTCAATCCATTTGTACACTGCTGTTTTTCTCACGACATTATCCCCATAAACTTGGACTAACATGTCCCAGTTTTCACTTCCACTCTTGCCATGTTTAACAAGAAATTTACAAATGTTTGCTCGTTGCTGTAATTCATGCTCTGATGTTACCAGAATTTCTTTTTCAATAGGTCCTTGGTCTTGGGGATTTGAAGAATGAATTCAGAGACCACATATCAGTGGTGAGACAAGATTTATTTTACAGAAAAGAATACAGAAAAAGCACCACTTCTGGCAGAGAGAAAAACCCAGGTTGAAAATCTTCCCTGTGTCTCTTGTCTAGGGGTAAATATATAGCCTAACAAATGCATGGATACAGTCCTTTCCTCTTGGGACAAAATGTCAGGTGTTCCCAGGTTTCCAAAACATACATGAAATTGACCAGGTCTGGGAATGGTGTGGCTCCCTGTGAGCCGCAATTGCAAGGGGAGAGAGACAGAGGCTGGGAGTGGAGATGTCTCCCAGCAACTGTCTGGCCCCTCTGGCTCCTGGAGCCTCCCGCGGCCTTCTCTGCCTCCCCTCCAACCCACTGGCTACTCCACCCCGCTGCACCAACCCCCCTGGGACGGAGACATAGAAGGTGATGCAGGTCCTACCCTCAGCTCGGCCTTGCTGGTCAGGACGCCACCTGTCCTATATCACTAACAGTCTCATGAGGATACACAAAAACATGCGATAACAAAACAAATACACAAACAACAACAATAAACACCGGTAGTAAGACACCACTTGTCAACAGCTGTGAGACACTGACACACCGAAGTTATGAAACTTCACCAAGTTGCACAGCGCTGATGATGGTGGCAATGTTGTGAACTTAATTGTCAGACCTCAAGGCCACAATTACAGCAATAGGGTGTTCTTTAACTGTGCTATAGTTACAGTGAGTTGCGTACCTTCAGATGAGTTCTTATAGCTGATTACCATCTTTTTCTTTCAGTTTCATGAACTCTTTTTAGAATTGGTCTGGTATTCGTGAAATAGCTCAGCTTGTATTTGTCCACAGAAGTCTTTATTTCTCCTCCCTGTTTGAAGGATTTTTTTTCAGGATATTCTCTGATTAAGGTGATTTTTTTCCGCACTTTGAATGAGACACGGCTGTCTCCTGACATAGACTGTTTCACTGAGAAGTCCGCTGCTGTACATATTGGACCTCATTTACATGCAATCTTTTTCTTTTTTCTTGCTTCCCTTATGACTTTTTCTTTATCTGTGACCTTTGGAAGCTTAATTATTAAATGCCTTGAGGTATTCATATTTGGGTTAAATCTGCTTGGTGATTTGTGACCTTCTTATAGCTGAATATTAATATCATTCTGTAAGTTTGGAAAGTTCTCTTATTATTTCTCTGAATAAACTTTCCACCTCAGTCTCTCTCTCTATTCCTCTTCAAGGCCAAAACCTCTCAGCTAATGCTCCTTTGAGGCTATTTTGTGAGTCTTGCAGACATGCTTCCTTGTTTTTTATTCTTATTTTCTAGTCTCTTCTGAGTGTGTATTTTCAAATAATCTGTCTTTAAACTCACTAATTCTATTTTTTGTTTGGCAAACTCTGCTACGGAGAGACTCTGATGCATTTCCCAGTTGGTCAGTTGAATTCTTTAGGTATAGAATTTCTGCTTAACTTTTTAAAATTTTTTATTTCGGTCTCCTTATTAAATTTCTCTAATAGGGATCTGAATTTCTTCTCTGTGTTGTCTTAAAGTTCACTAAACTTTTTCAGGACAGCTATTTGGAAAGCTTTGGAAGGTCACATAACCTCATCTCTCTAGGATCGGTCACTGCACCTTATTTAGTTTATTTGGTGAAATCATGTTTCTTACATGTTCTTGAGGCTTGTAGATGTTTCTCAATGTTTAAGAAGACATTGAAGATTCAGGCATTCATTTTTATCTTCACAGTCTCGGCTTGTTTGAACCTGTCCTTCTGGGGCAAGCCTTACAGATACTCAAAAGGAATTAGATACTGCAAACTAGTTCTTTGAGCACTGCGCTGTAGCAGCCTGGGATTGCACCAAGACGAGCAATGCTGACTCTTGCCAACTCCTTGTAATATCATCCTGGTAGACCTTGGTAAGATGTGTAAGAATTTCCTGGATTACCAAGAAAAGACTCTTATTTTCTTCACTCACTATCTGTGCTGGGCTGCTTGAGCTGGGGGATGAGTGATACGGGTACTCTGTCATGCTCACAAGTGTCAGGTCATACCTGAAGTCAGCCCAAGGTCTCACCCAAAGTCTGGAGTAACTGATGCCTGGGACTTGGGATGTTTGTTGATAGACCAAAGGCTCTTGAGTCAGTAGGCGGTGAAGGCTGCCAGGACAGGCTCCCTCCTGTCAGGGCAGCGTGTTTCCTTCCGGCCCAGGGTGAGTCCGGGAGCGCAGTCCAGGTGAGGTGTGGACTCAGGGACTTAGGAGTCTGCGTGGTACTTTATTTAACTGTGGCTTAGCTGCTCCCCAAGTCGCAAAACAAATCCTCTGAACTGTTTCCTTTCCTTTCTCCAAGTAGAAGAAGCTTCTCCCTGAACTATACTGCCTGGAACTGAGGGAGAAATGACATAGGCACGGGCTTGGCTGTGGCCACTGGTGTCTCACTGAGTCGTATACACCCTAAGTCCACTGCTCTGAGCCAGCACAGCCACAGGAATTGCCCAAGGACTGTAGCAATTGTGGTCCTTACTAATTGAGGCCAGGCGCCAGGCTGCTTTTTGTCACCCAGTAGTGTGGCTAGCTAGCACTCAAGTTTCAGTGTGGATGATTTCCCTTTGACTGAGCTGGTTTAAATGCTCCCTTCAGTGGGCATTGGCCAAATTCTGCTCTGTGCTGTGTTCTCCTGGGCCAGAGCGGTCTGGAATTTCAGCGTAAAGTCCCACAATCACTTTATCGTCCCTCATCTGGGCACTCAGGTGCTCCCTCCGCCTGGCTTGCTGGTATGGCCCTGCTGGCAGATGGGGGAGGCTGCCGTAGGTAACACAAGGTTGTCTTTTCTGCCCGGGTCAGTGCCTCTTTCCTTGATAACATGTTGAAACCAAATGGTAAGATAGCTCGCCTGATTTTTGATTCTTCTGAAGTGCCTGCTTGTGTCAATTGAGTGCTCTCGTGGAGGGACGATCACGGGAGATTTCTGTTTCACTCTGTGGCCCTGCCTGACCCCTCTTGTCTCACTCTGCCAATCTTTCCATAAGCAATATTTCAAATTCTAAATTTGGTCTTTTGAACTCAAAATAACTTAGATAATGGGGCTCGTAGAAGTCAAAGAGAAACGTGAGGCTTGTTTGGTATGTTAAAAGCATACGGGAAACATTGTCAAATACGAAACTTTGCTGAACCTTCCTTGAGTGACTTTGGTATAAATGTGTTAACGAATATTGGAAAACTGCATGAGGTGCCTAAAACTCTGATATATCTTAGGATATGTTGTCAGCAATGATTACGTTTATTATCTTAAATTGTCGCAAGCCTCAGAAACAACCAAATTTCCTTGTCAATTGTGTCCTTAAGTATGGACCTTCTAAGATTTTTGTCTCTCACAATTATTGTATCATTGGGATTCCTCTTAAAAAGCAGCTACAGTCCAAAATTTGCTGCTTCTTTAAGGAAATTCATGAAAAGAACTCCGAAAATTACTTTTGAATATGAGTTTATGATAACCTTCATGATCATATCACTGGACTAGAATAAACTACTTCTAAATAAAATAGAATAAAAATGCTGATGTTTTCATGAGGACTGCAAATTCAGCATCAAGCAGAACAAGAATTAATTATATGGGCCTAAATCAAAAGAACACCAAAATTATTTTTTTGCAATTATTTTGTTTAAAACATTGTTGATTCCTTTTATGTTTTGTTTTCCAGAGTCAAGAAAACTCCCCCCCCCTTTTTGAGCCATTTATAGCTTATAGCAATTGGGTAAGACATATGCGAATAAAACTGAAACATTTGCCTTTCTGTTGATCAGATTTCTCCAAAATTTGCAAGCTATTTGGGAACATTTTTAATTTATACAATTGCACACATTAACATTCTTAATTTATACAATTTGTGCAATATAGTTTTACACAAATTGCATAACAACCTTTGTAACGGTTCACAATTAGATACACTAATCCTTAATTTATACAATTTGTGCAATATATTTTTGCACAAATTGTGCAACAACGTTTGTAACAGTTCACAATTAGGTACATCAGTCCTTTTATTGACGTTTTAACTGGAAAAGTGTATTTTCAGATCTGACCAGACTGCTATGAGGAACTGACTTTGACTTTAAGCCAATAAAACTCCCTTTGGAAATAGTGGCCTGGAACCTTGTCTATGTGGTTCCCTTGCAGTAAGTAAAGAATGTCACTTTCTTATACAGAAGCCCAGGAGTTTCAAGTTATTTGGAGATCTCAAGCAGAGAGGAATTCACTCAATTGTATAGGTATTGCAGATAGTCTGAAGGCAAGTCTTTGGCTTGACTAGCCCTGAGGATTTAAAAAAATATGTAATCCTAAATTCCTTATACAAATCCTAGCACAGCCAATTTAAAAGAGCCTATATGAACATTCACTTTTCTTCTTGCACTTTATGCAAATAAGCAGGCCAAGTATAATAAAATTAAAAATCATTTAAATTAGTTCTACTGACTCCATCCTTGATAGAAATGGAGAACTGTGGAAAGAAAAAGTTATGTTTCATAGAAAACTAATAGTAGATGAATTATTAGATTCTAGCCTTGTCAACTATTTGAGTTTTATTATTTGCCTACTATTTGGAATAAATCCTGAATTACTTCCTGGCTACAAATCTCTAAAGAAGAACCTGGATTTAAACTTTTTATAATTTTTTGGTTGACTCCTCAGTGGCACAGGTGTTTTCATTTTTTCTTTTTTCCTTCCTGGCATGCAAACTCTCATTTGATTGTCATCCTTCTGTGCATTATTTTTCTACCATTCAGATTATTAGTGTTTTAATCTTCTGTTGTTTTACTTCTTCTGAGAAAACTAAATCTATGGTACTCCAAAGACTTGGTTTGATTCAACAAGCAACGGCAGTGTAGATCCATAACTGGACATCCAACACAGTGACGGGACGGCCTGAGAATGGACATCCAATACAGTGACGGGACGTCCTGAGAATGGACATCCAACAACAGTGACGGGACGGCCTGAGAATGGTCATCCAACACAGTGACAGGATGGCCTGGACATCCAACATAGTGACGGGACGGCCTGAGAATGGACATCCAACACAGTGACGGATGGCCTGGACATCCAACACAGTGACAGGACGGCCTGGACATCCAATACAGTGACGGGATGGCCTGGACATCCAACACAGTGACGGGACGGCCTGAGAATGGACATCCAACACAGTGACGGGACAGCCTGGACATCCAATACAGTGACAGGACGGCCTGGACATCCAACACAGTGGATGGGACGGCCTGAGAATGGACATCCAACACAGTAACGGGACGGCCTGGACATCCAACACAGTGACGGGACGGCCTGAGAATGGACATCCAACACAGTGACGGGACGGCCTGGACATCCAACACAGTGACGGGATGGCCTGAGAATGGACATCCAACACAGTGACGGGACGGCCTGAGAATGGACATCCATCAACAGTGACGGGACGTCCTAAGAATGGACATCCAACACAGTGACGGGACGGCCTGAGAATGGA
>CAUYRH010073674.1:0-10393 GCA_963574655.1 Perodicticus potto
CGTTGTTTGAATCTCTCATTAATTTCTTGAGGTAAATTCTGAGAGGTGAAATTACTGGTTCAAAGGCTAATAAACCTTCCTTTTTTTTTTTTTAAGACAGAGCCTCAAGCTTTCACCCTGGATAGAGTGCTGTGGCATCACAGCTCACAGCAACCTCCAATTCCTGGGCTCAAACGAGTCTCTTGCCTCCGCCTCCCAAGTAGCTGGGACTATAGGCACCCGCCACAACGCCTGGCCATTTTTTGGTTGCAGCCATTATTATTGTTTGGCGGGCCCAGGCTGGATTTGAACCCACCAACTCAGGTGTATGTGGCTGACGCCTTAGCCCATTGAGCCACAGGTGCCAAGCCTAATAAACCTTTCTAAGGAAGGCTTTGATGCTTATTTCCAGATTGGAAATTGGATATTGATGTTTATGGGAGAAGGTCATTCTTCATGACATTCTCAACTTTGGCTGGGATTGAAATTACCTGGGAAGCTTTAAAAAAATCATAAAAAATGGCTCTGGGCCCTATCTTTAGAAAGGGCCCTATCTTTTGAAATTCTGATACCTTAAATAATTGGTTTGAGGTGAAACCGGGGCATTGGGATTTTTTTGTTGTTTGTTTACAAACATGTAGCTTTTTTTATTTTCCTGTTAATTGATTTGATCACTTTCATGAGCGACTTTCCTGTGCGCCTAAATGCTGGGTAGTAAGGAAGAAATAGAGCGGCGCCTGTGGCTCATCAAGTAGGGCGCTGGCCCCATATGTCGAAGGTGGTGGGTTCAAACCTGGCCTCGGCAGACCTGCAAAACAGAAAAATAGCTGGGCGTTGTGGCGGGCGCCTGTAGTCCCAGCTACGATGGAGGCTGAGGCAAGAGAATCGCCTAAGCCCAGGAGTTGGAGGTTGCTGTGAGCTGTGTGATGCCATGGCACTCTACCAAGGGCGATAACATGAGACTCTGTCTCTACAAAAAAAGAAAAAAAAAAAAAGGAAGTGATAACAATTAGGTTTGGTCTGCCCAGTTAGGTCCAAATTTGCTGTCTCCAGGTAAGATTCTCATTTCCTCAGATTACCCTTTTATTTCTCTGCTCCTCTCAAAGATAGCATCTGAAGATTGGAGTAAAAATGTACACAGCTTTGAAAAGATAATGGATGTAGACATAGATATGTGAAATGAGATGTGACTGTTGGTATGTAGGTGTGTGGCTGGAACGATATCTCAGTCTATGGGTTGGGGATAGGGGAGGTGGAGGAGTAGGAGCCATCTTTCCAGTACTAATCACCTCCTCCCTTTCCTCAGCAGATTGGTAAGTAGTAGAGACTGGCATTTGATTGGTAATAATAATATAGCACCTAAACACCGCATTTACAGCCCTTACTACTTGCCTGGCACTGTCCTGAGCTGTTTGTACATGTGACTCATGTAATCCCTCTGACAATCCGTTGTTGTAGGTTCTGTTATTGTCCCTGGGTCATCAGCTGATGGCACACCTCTCTTCTGCTCCCAGTTGATGCCGATGTGGAGAAACACTGCTTTAAAGGGTCCCTTGTCTGGTGAGGTGGCTCACACCTGTAATCCTAGCACTCTGGGTGGCTGAGGCAGGTCAATAGCATGGCTTAGGAGTTTGAGACCAGCCTGAACAAAATCGAGACCCTGTCTCTACTAAAAATAGAAAAACTGAGGCAAGAGGATCGTTTGACCCCAAGAATTGGGAGGTTGCTGTGAGCTATGACACCACGGTGTTCTACCCAGGGCGAAGGCTTTGAGACTGTCTCAAAACAAAAAAGTGGGCTCGGCGCCTGTGGCTCAATGGGCTAAGGCGCCAGCCACGTACACCTGAGCTGGCGGGTTCAAATCCAGCCCCCGGGCCCGCCAAATAACAATGACAGTTGCAACCAAAAAATGGCCGGGTGTTGTGGCAGGCAGCTGTAGTCCCAGCTACTTGGGAGGCGGAGGCAGGAGCCTCGCTTGAGCCCAGGAATTGGGGGTTGCTGTGAGCAGGGATGCCACGGCACTCTATCTAGGGTGACAGCTTGAGGCTCTGTCTCAAAAAAAAAAAAACAAAAACAAAAAAGTGGAGGGGGGGGCTCTTTGCCTGTAGCACAGTGGTTACAGCATCAGCCACATACACCCAGGCTGGCAGGTTTGATCCGGCCCGGGCCAGCTAAACAACAATGACAACTGCAGCAAAATATAGCGGGGCGTTGTGGCAGGCGCCTGTAGTCCCAGCTACTTGGGAGGCTGAGGCAAGAGAATCGCTTGAGCCCAGAAGTTTGAGGTGGCTGTGAGCTGTGACGCCACCTCACTCTACTAAGGGCGACGTAGTGAGACTCTGTCTCAAAAAAAAAAAAAAGGTCCATTGATGACTCCTTTTGTAAAGTACATTCTGTCCCCCAATCAGTTTTAGCAAATATGGACTCTCGGGTTTGTGCAAAGCAGAGTGTACCTGCATATAGTTGCGGTGTCCACCTCTTTAGCCTTCATCCTGGCAGCCCACCACCTCCATCCACCTCAGTATTCCAGGTGTCACTCTGGTCCCAGAGGCAAGTGACTTTGGCTGGACCTTTGGTTCATTTCCTTTGTAGCCCCTTCACCCACATCTAGTAACTATGAGTGCTAGCACTTTGTTAAACAAGTATATTTTTCATTATTCTTTCCTTCTGCCACACCCTTCTAGGACATTGTTGCCTAACATTATAAACCTGAGTGTCTCTAACTTTTCCTGGTGATAAGAATCATCTGTGACAAATCTGCAAACAAGATTCCTGGGCCACCTCCTCCCCAGGAGCTTGTGACCTGAGTGGTCGCAAAGTGTCTCCCAGACTGCCCTATCATTTCCTGCTCACAGGAGGTTGAGTTACCTCCTCCTAGCTCATTGGTCCTCTCCTCTGCAAGGTATCGTCCAAACGGCCTCTTTCTTAAGAGACTTGTCTTCTCCAGCCCCAGGCTTTCTCAGCTCTGCCTACCACACAGGGCCTCCCAGACTCCCCAGCCATCTCTCTGGCTGTATCTTTCCAAATTCCCCTTAGCAAAGGCTGCAGTGAGCTATGGTGATACTACTGCACTCTAGCCAGGGTGACAGAGCGTCATAAAAAAAAAAATTCCCCGAGTAATGTAAGGATGGGAGCTGGGGGTGAAGCAAGCAGAATGGGGCTTAAACAGGCACTTTTTAGAAATCAGGAAATTAAAAAAAAGACAGCTTGCTGATTTCTTTTTCAGGCAAAACAAACACCCCCCCCCACATCATCCCCCCAAAAACCTCCATGCCTTGATGGAGGTTGCTCTTAGGCAGGAACCAGCTGGAGCTGGGGATTGCCTGGGCCCTTTTTGAGGCCAAGACCAGAGTCTGTAGTTCAACACAGCCCTCCCCACTCTTTCCTGGACTCCCTTTTTACTCATTTTCTTCACCTCTCTGGCCCTGGGGGGTATTTGAGCCAAGGAACCACTTTTTGGGACACTCACTACTCACTTTGCTGCCTATCTGTCCTTCTCTTTCCCTTCCTGAGTGTTCTCTGCTCTGCCTCTCGGATCCTGCTATCACTCCATGCCCAATCACTCCATGTCCATTCCCATCCTACCTGTGCCATGGACCTTTTCCCTCTGCCTCCTCTCCCAGTGCCCAGAAATGCCTGCCTTCCTCCTGACTACTTACTATCCTCAATCAAGTTGTTGGTAAATACCTTCTGCTATCACGAACTATGGCTCAGAACTCTTGTCTAGATGGAGATTTTCTGTCTCCCGCCCCTGCTCCATGCTATACATTATATACATCTTTCTCCTACCAGTGGTGTCATCATAGCTCACAGCAACCTCAAATTCCTAGGCTCAACCAATCCTTCTGCTTCAGCCTCCTGAGTAGCAGGGACTACAGATGTGTACCACTACTGGCCTTAAGCAATGCTTTGTACCTTGGCTTCTCAAAGCGCTAGCTGAGATTATAGGCAGAAGCCTCCCCCTCCCCCCGCCACTCCCTACAGGGCTTAGACATGGCCAGTAGCTGTCACAGTTGTATTATTTTGGGGGAAGGGCAGATTCCAACAATACACCTGATTAAGCCTGTTAACCAGCCTCTTGAAGTTCTGCTGGAATTGTTCCTTTGGGCTAAAATATTCAGTCCATGACTAAATTTCTCCATTTCTTTGGTAGGAGGGCATGACAGGAATATGGACTCTGGAGTTAAGCTGCCAGGCTTCATATCCCTGCCTTGCCACTGAACAGCTGTGTGACTCTGGCAAGGTGCTCAGCATCTGCAAACCTCAGTTTCCTTATCTTCAAATTAGATTATTGTAGAATAAAATGAGCATGTATTTAGCATTTAATCCAGTGCCTGACATGTGGTAAGGGCTCAAATATTAGCTGTTACACCTTGTTCTGAACTTCATGTGAGGTGCCAAGCTGGCTGCTGGGCTGAGGGAGTGTCTGTCCCAGCCAGATCTGAGGTGGCTCCAAAGGGTCAGGTACCAACATGGGACTCTGCCATACTTGCTGAACATAAAATGTAACTTTTTTTTTTTTTGGAAACAGAGTCTCACTTGTTGCCCTCTGTAGAGTGCCAAGGTGTCATACCCCATAGCCCACAGCCCTGGGCTTAAGTGATTCTCTTGCCTCAGCCCTGAGTAGCTGGGACTATAGGTGCCTGCCACAATGCCCAGCTATTTTTAGAGATGGGGTCTCGCTCTTGTTCAGGCAGTCCACCCACCTCGGCCTCCCAGAGTACTAGTATTATAGGCACGAGCCACCAAGATAAAACATAATTGTTAAGCACAGAGATCGTGGATGGTCAGAGAAGGCTTCACGGAGGAGGTGACTTCAGGCTTTCCTTGCAGACTGAGTGGTGTGTTATGCTAGGCAGCTGCAGTAGCACAGAGGAGGAAAGACATAGATCACTTGAGGAATAACACTGGGGGTAGGGTGGGAGTTAGTGGCAGGAGGTACTGTTACACTGAAGGCCAGACCAGATTCCCAGGGGCCTTAGGCTAGGGTTGCTAGATTTAGCAAATGAAAATATAGCCCATCTAGTTAGATTTGAGTTTCAGATGAGCAACCAATACTTTTTTTTTAGTATAAGTATGCCTCAAATATTATATGGGTATATTTATACTAAAAAACATTTTAGGCTCGGAGCCTGTGGCTCAACGGGCTAAAGCGCCAGCCACGTACACCTGAGCTGGCGGGTTCGAATCCAGCCTGGGCCCGCCAAGCAACAATGACGGCTGCAACCAAAAAATGGGTGTTGTGGTGGGTGCCTGTAGTCCCAGCTACTTGGGAGGTGGAGGCAAGAGACTCACTTGAGCCCAGGAATTGGAGATTGCTGAGAGCTGTGATGCCACGGCATTCTGTCCAGGGTGACAGCTTGAGTCTCTGTCTCAAAAAAAAAAAAAAAAGAAAAATATTTTGTTTATCTGCTATTCAAATTTGACTAAGTGGACTATATTTTAAATGGCAACCCTACCTGTGCGCCTGATCCTCCAAAGGCCCTGCTAAAATGCAGACAGGTTTCAGTCACAAGAGGAAGAATCCTATTAACTTGTTGGAACAGATTTATTTTTAAGAATAACATGGAAAGTGAAATGGGACATAAAGGAGGTCAGTTGCAGGGTTAAAGAGTATGGGCTGATGGTGGTGGTAGGGAGGGCAGGATGTGGTAGGAATCCTGTCTGGCAGGTGCAGAGGGAAGGCCTGGAAGAGGACTAGTCCCATAGAGGAGCTCAGGCGAGGTCTGGGTCCAGCTCAGAGTCGGGAGGGATCTCTTCCACTTGCCCAGACTCAGTCCCTGAATGGGGCCTGGCTAGCTGACTGTCCTTTTGTGAGGCTCCAATGGACCCAGGTCTGGACTGTCAATAATGGCTGTGGCTCACAGGTGGGATTTAAGAACAGGAATAAAGTAAGGACAGTTTCCTAGGTTCCAGCCCCAGAGCCACCTGTAGTTAATGATGGCAACAATTAGATATTCTCAGTAAAAGTACAGCACCTAATTTAACCTTCCTGTTGTTTTGAGTGCTTTACTTTTTTTATGAGATGGAGTCTCACTTTGTAGCCCCCGGTAGAGTGCTGTGGCATCACAGCTCACAGCAACTTCAAACTCTTGGTCTCAAGTGATCCCCATGCCTCAGCCTCCCAAGTAGCTGGCAATGCAGGCGCCTGCCACAATGCCCAGCACCCTGTGAGCTCAGGCAATCCTCCTGCTTTGGCCTCCCAAGTGCTGGGATTACAGGCGTGAGCCACCATGCCCAGCCCCCACTTTACTTATTTAGCTTGATTAAACTTCACTGGGACCCTGTGTATATATATATAATATACAGCTAATATAATTTGAGAACACTGAGACACAGGAGGTCAAACAGCTCAACCAAGGTCACACAGCTGGCAGAGGAATAAGAACCAAGATTTGGACCCCAGATGTCTGGGAGGAGGACTTACACAGTTGACCACGCCACCATCCATTTCCCTGACTACATACTACACTTTCTTAATGGGTGCCTGGATATAGCAGCCAGATCCCACAGCACCTTCTCTGCAAAGCCCTGTCTAGCCCCACCCACTTTTCTTTCTTTCTTTCTTTTTTTTTTTTAGAGACAGAGTCTCATTTTAGCAACCTCTAGCTCTTGGCTTAGGTACAGGCACCCACCACAATGCCTGGCTATTTTTTTGTTGCAGTTTGGCTGGGGCTGGGTTCAAACTTGCCACCCTCAGTATATGGGGCCATCGCCCTACTCATTAAGCCACAGGCACCACCCTGGGGGACCTTTTAAAAGTCTTTTTAATTCCTCTCTCCCAAGCACAGGGCATGGCATAGAGTAGATGCTCAGAAAATGTTCCCTGAGTAGAGCTGGGCGCAGTGGCTCACGCCTGTAATTCTAGCACTCTGGGAGGCTGAGGCGGGTGGATCACTTGAGCTTAGGAGTTTGAGACCAGCCTGAGCAAGAGTGAGGCCCTATGTCTAAAAAACTGAAAAATTAGGCTCGGCGCCTGTAGCTAAAGTGGCTAGAGCACCAGCCACATACACCAGAGCTGGCAGATTTGAATCCAGTCCAGGCCTGCCAAACAATAATGTCAGCTACAACCAAAAAAGGCCTAGTGTTGTGGTGAGCACCTGTAGTCCCAGCTACTTGGGAGGCTGAGGCAAGAGAATTGCTTAAGCCCAAGAGGTGGAGGTTGCTGTGAACTGTTATACCATGGCACTCTACCCAGGGTGACAGCTTGAGACTCTGTCTCAAAAAAAGAGAAAAGAAATAACATAAAAAATTGAACAATTAGCTGGTACTAATAGCCTATCGTCTATGGTTGTGTGGGTGTCTATAGTCTCAGCTACTCGGGAGGCTGAGGCAGGAGGATTGCTTGAGCCCAGGAGTTTGAGCTAGGCTGATGCCATGGCATTTCCAGCTGAGTGACAGAGCAAGACTGTGTCTCAAACAAATACATACAAGACAGTCCTTGACCTCCAGAAGTCTGGCTATACTGAGGAGAGTATTGAATCTGAGGGATTTGGGGGTTAGAGGAGAGAGTAGTCTCTTGGGTCAGGGGTCCCTGGGTTGTAGAGGTGAGAGAAGGGGTGTTTCAGGCAACTGAGTGAGTGGAGGCTTAGAATGAGGCATGTTCTTGAACAGTACCCATCTGTAGTGGAGGGGAGGGTGAGGGGTTGAGATTAGGCTCGAGGTGTCTTAAATGCCATGCTGGAGAGGTCAGCCATAATTTCTGAGCAAAAGCTACAGACCTTGTCACTGTCTGTTAGTCCAATCCCTTATCAGAAAACCTGTCACCAGATAAGTTTTGGGATTCAGATTCTTTCTGATTTTAGAATGTTAAAAATGTGCTGCCTATCACAGGCCACAGGAGCATCAGCCTGAATCAGAAGGTTCTAGGGTGGGTCATAGCTTGCAGTAAGGTAGATAGCATCAGGTGTTTTGTTTCTGAGGGAGTCCTTGCAGCAGTTCATATAGAAGTCCAAGAGCTACTCTTTGCCTCCCAAAATGACAGCTTAGGGGCAAAGAGATGAGGCTGACCTTGGGTGGCTGCAGGGATTGCTCTGGCCTAAGTGAAGTCCCATTTTCCTTGGAGGCTAGTCTCATAAGAACGTCATATACATAGCTGGCTGGGTACCCACAAAACACTACACTCAGGGAAACCCAAAGTAGTATATTCCCAACTTGTAGTGCTTCCCAGTCTGATGTTGTATACCATTCTGAGTCATTTTAAGCAGTGTTGCCTGGTTATTTATATAATTGTCATACTACCTTTATATCGGGTCTTTGGTGGAACAGGTTAACAGAACTTAACTGATTCTTGTGCAGAAGGGAAAAGGCAATGTAATACAACCCTTCACATCAATCATATACTCAGCAACACGTCTAGTGGGGTGGCATCCCATCCTCAGGCTCGCTAATTAATTATTCTTGCAGCAAAATGCATCAGTTGTAACAGGAAGTGGGATAAATGAAGACCAAGCAAACTTCACATCAGCTCAGGTCAAATTTGATACCAAAAGAGTTAAAAAAAAAAAAAAAAAAAAGGCAGCATCTGTGGCTCAGTGAGTAGGATGCTGGCCCCATATACCGAGGGTGGTGGGTTTGAACCTGGCCTAGGCCAAACTGCAACAAAAAATAGCTAGACATTGTGGTGGGTGCCTGTAGTCCCAGTTACTGGAGAGGCTGAGGCAAGAGACTCGCCTAAGCCCAAGAGCTGGAGGTTGCTGTGAGCTGTGACGCCACGGCACTCGACTGAGGGCAACAAAGTGAGACTCTGTCTCTAAAAAAAAAAAAAACGTGAAAAAAACACCTTTCTGAATTTAGAGCTTCTGGACGGGGATTGTAGACCTGTGAATTTCTCCCCTCAGGAAGTTCCTTGAGAGTTGGAAGTGGTGGAAGTTGCCTGCCTTACCGCTAGAGGGCCCCCGATCATCACTTTTTCTAGGAGCTTGGCTAATGGAGGCTTTTCCCTCACTTCAGCTTGCAGATGCCAGCAAGTTACCTAACCTGAAAGACCTTCTTCAGTCCTCCGGAGACAAAGACAAATGGGCCTGGGACTTGGTGAGCTGGATTTTATCCTCAAAGGTCCTGACAGTCCACAGTGCAGGGAAGTCAGAGGTGAGACTTCGGTCTGTAGGATTGCAGATTCCTAGGTTGTAGGGCTCTGGGACAGTGCTCGATCAATGGCTCTGAGACTTCCCTGTGTATCAGAATGACCTGGGGTGCTTGTTGAAAATGTAGATTCCTGGAATTCACCCTCAGAGATTCTGATTCTGTGTGTCGAGTTGGACCCAGGAACTTGACTACTGGGAGTAGAAGGCTGGGTTCGGTTTCTTACTATGTAATCTTGAGTGGTTATTGGATACGGTTCAGTAACTCATTTGTAAAATGGGGATAATAATACTGTACTTCCATTGTGGAACTGGCTGTGAGAATTGAATGAATTTTTATACTTAGAATAATTCCTAAGGACTCGGTAAATGTTAAGTATCACTTTATTTAGCAAGTACTGCAGGTAATTCTGATGAAGTTGAGTGTGACCACACCATAAGAAACAATGGCCTAGTCCAGGAAACAGAGTGGCAGAACCCAAAGTACTGGTAAAAACCTCATGCTCTGGTTTCAAATCCCATTTCCATCAGTTTGGGTCTCCTTTTTAATAAATTGAGAGTATTAATAGTTACCTCAAAGTGGGGCTGTGATAGAATGTGGGCTGCTAATTCTTAGATTATATTTTGGTTTTGCTTTTGTTAACTATTTTTTTATTTTTATTTTATATTTTACTGTTATCCTATTTTATAAGAGGATATTTTAATGTTAAAAGAAGAGGATGGTCTTAACCTCAGAATAAAGGACATTTCTTCTGAGGAAAGGATCATGACAACTGTCTATCAATATAAATATAGTAGAACCTCCATAGCTCACTACCTCCCTAAGTTGACCTAGTTTTCATAGACTGGACATGGCCACATGTACATAGGCCATCAGTACAGTAGGCCTAGTTCCTTGTGTTGACCCCCTCTGTATGTTGACCAGTTTGTTACAGTCCCGTGGGTGGTCGACTTACAGAGGTTCTGCTGTATATCTGTTACATTGCCCTTATTTTTCTCATTCAACCCTAATGAGAGAAAACTGCCAGAGACGCTTTGGTTTGTGATTTATTGTCTTAGTTCATTTCGTGTTTCTATAAAGGAATATCTGAGGTCGGATAATTTATAAAGAAAAAAAGAGGTTTATGGCTCGGCGCCTGTGGCTCAACGGGCTAAGGCGCCAGCCACGTACACCTGAGCTGGCAGGTTCAAATCCAGCCCGGGCCCGCCAAACAACAATGACGGTTGCAACCAAAAAATGGCCGGGCGTTGTGGCGGGCGCATGTAGTCCCAGCTACTTGGGAAGCGGAGGCAAGAGACTTGCTTGAGCCCAGGAATTGGAGATTGCTGTG
>CAUYRH010073676.1:0-32814 GCA_963574655.1 Perodicticus potto
GAAGCAAAAAGACAGAAAATATTTGGACTTCAATATTTACACATTTCATTATGAAAAAATTATAAAATTTATTCTAAGAATTTACTATGCACTTTTGAGGTACCTCAGTAACCTGTAGAAAGAGTATGCTTTCAATTAAAAGCATTTGAATCTATAGAGAAAAATTCATTGAAAATGTCAGTAATGTCAAATATAGATAAAATTCAATTTTGAAGAAGACTGCAGGCAATTATATGAAAAATACTAAAAATAAAATAGTACTACAAAAATATATTCTGTAGAAAAATATCAGTGTTATAGTAATATCAATGACAAATATGACCAAGAAACTAATTAAGTGATACATATATTTATTAGGAATAAATATTTTAGGTTATTTTATGCATAAGTACTCAAGCATAAAGAAGCTTTTTGTGTTAACAAAAATAAATATGCTGTTTATATTTTATAGAATAGCTTTTATTTTTGAAAATAGACTTTTAATAAAATCTTTTTACGACAATCTCAAAATCATGAAATCAATTTTAGGTTGATAAACACTTAAAACAACACAATTTTAAGTTTTAGGATTGCGCTTACTCTCAAGAGTGTCCCAGTGGGAGTATAAAATATATGGTTAGTATAGTTATAAACAACTTCAAAATGGACTTAGAAATTTACAGGAATAAGCAAAAAAGTCCAACTTACTAAAAAAAAATACAATAACTAAAGAAAGATGAAAGAAGGAATAAGAAATGTGAATAATACTACAGTTATTAATTAAACTCTGTAAATAAATAAATCATCTTTGCCCAGAGAAAACTCCAGGCTAAGAGACATTACCAGTGAATTTCAGCAAACATTGAGGAAGGAGTAAAGCTATTTTTATATGAACACTTTCAGAGAACAAAAAAGGTGGAAAACTTCCCACCTTTGTTTAATGAGGCCAGCATACCTTTGACAAAAAAAGTCTGAGAAAGGCATACTGAGAAAAAAAATTACGGGTAAGTCTGACTCATGAACAAAGCAGCAAAAACTGAAATCCTAGAGTAGCAAACTGCACCAAGGTCAATATATCATGACCAATTTGAGTTTAAACCAAGAAGGTAAAGGAAATAAAATCGATATTCCTTATCACATTAAAAGGATTATGGGGAAAAATTAATATGTATTTCTGATTCTAAAAAGTTCCTAGCAAAATAGGAAGATAAAGAAACTTCCTTAATCCAATGAGGGTGGCTACAAAAATCCTTCAGGAAATATCTTACTTAATGGAAATAATTTTGAAAACTTTCTCTTTGGGCTCAGAAGCAGTAAGATGCCTCCTATCATCACTTCCACTGAAGTGCTTGAAAGTGCTCCAAGATTAGAAAAATAAGCAAGAAGCATAAGAATTGAAAAGAAACTAAACTCTTATTATTCACAAATGATGTGATTATATGGAAAATTCAAAATAATTTTATTAAGATTTTTAGATAAAGATCAATATACAAAAATAATTCCATTGAATGGAAATCATGTTTTAAAGATGCCATTTACCATTAGCAACATTTCGTATTTGTAGGAATAAATATAAATAAAGCTCCGTAAGACCTCTATACAGAAATTTGTAAAGGTATAGCATAAAAATTAAAGAAAACCTAAATAAATAGACAGATATGGAAGAATTAATATTTTTAAGATGTCATTTCTCCCCAAATTGATTGCAATGATTTAGTGCAATTCTCACCAAAATCCTAAAAGTTTTTTTGATAATGTTGGTGGATCTTGACAAATTGATTCTAAAATGTATATCAAATTTTAAGAAAGCCAGAGCTACCCAAGACTCATTGGAATAAACAGGTAAGAGGATTTGCTTTCCTAGATATCAGATATCAAGACTTATTATAAGGTAACAGTAAAGTAAGATAATGTGATATTATCTCAAAGATTGATAGGAAAAAAAAGTGTAGATATGAGGACTCTCGATTTAAGACAAAGGTGGTACTATACAAAAATGGAAAAATGACAATCTTCAATAAGTAGTGTTGGAACAATTAGATAACATAAGGACAAGACGAAACATCCTTTACCTCAAAGTACACACATATATCTATTTTAGGTAGATTGTAGATCTTTGTGATAAGCATAACAATAAAGTTTCTAAAATATGATATTGGAGAGTGTATTCATTACTTAAAAGAGGGAAAGACTTTGTATCCAGAACACAAAAAGCATTGTACTTGAAGGAAATTATTAATATGTTGGACTACATTACAACTAAAATTCTATTCTTCAAATGGTGCCACTTAGAAAGAAAGGTAAAACACAGAGCGAGAGAGAACACCCTTACAGTCCTCAAAACTAACAAAGGGCTTGTGTCTAGACTATATAGAGAAGTTCTGCAAATAAATAAAATAGCCCATTTGATGGAAAAAATGGTTGAAATTATATTTCACAAAAGAAGATATCCAAATGGCCCATAAACATAAGAAAAATGCTCAACTTTATTATCTTTAGGGAAATGCAAATGAAAAACCACAATGTAATACCACTATACACTTGCCTGAATGTCTAAAATGAGGAAGACTTACAACAATTAAAACCACAATGTAATACCACTGTACATTGCCTGAATGTCTAAAATGAGAAAGACTTACAACAATTGAGGAGGAGGATGTAAAACAACTGGAACTCATTGCTGGTAGAAGAGTAAAATATATAACTACTTTGGAAAACTAGCAGTATTTACTAAAGCTGAATATACTTAATAATACAGCAATTCTTCTGTAGTAGAAATTCCAGCACGTGTGAACTAAAATACAGGTTCAAGAATCTTGATAGTAGCATTATTAATCACAGGCCCCTACTGAAAACTTTCCAAATGTTCAGTTATGAGTATATTCATCACAGAGAAATATATTCATCATTGAAAACAAATGAACTATAGTTGCTACACACACAACACAAATGAGCTTCACAAATATATTGTTGAATAGAAAAAGTCAGGTACAAAATGATGTATACTGTATCACATAGTGTACCTAGATGCATGTATATGTGTACAATTACATCATACACAAACATGTACAATTACATTATATATGTGTGTGTATACACATACATACACCCACACATGCATGCATTCACACACATGCACCCCCATTACAACCAGCCAAAACCAAACTAGGAGTGTAGTTTTTGTCGTCAGGACCCTCATAAAGGAAATGACTGCATGTTTTCTAGATTAACAGATATCTCATGATTTCTTAAAGTAACTCAGAAAGATAAATCAATCTTGATCTTGAATAAAGAATATTCTTTACTTTGATAAAATCTAAAGTAGAGCTATAGCAGAATTGCAGAATCAAATGGTAGATGTACTTTCAGTTCTTGGACAAATGTCCATACTGATTTTCATAAAGGTTATACTGATACACTTTCCCATCAACAGTGCATAAGTGTTTCCTTTTTACCATATCCTTGCTAATATCTACTGTTTTATTTTTATTTCTGAATGGCCATTCTAACTGGAGTAAAGTGGTATCTCACTGCAGTTTGAGTTTGCATTTCCCTGATGATTAATGATGTTGAGCATTTCTACATGTTTATTCGCCATTTATATATCCTTTTTACATATTTTCTTTTGAAAAATGCCTGTTCATGTCATTTGCACACTTTTCATTGGGGTGGGTTGGTTGTTTGTTTTCTGCTGAATTATTTGAATTTTTTACAGATTCTGGATACTAGTCTTTTGCTAGACACATAATTTGCAACTATTTTCTCCCATTCTGTTGGTTGTCTGTATAGTCTTTTGATTATTTCCTAGGCTGTAAAGAAGCTTTGTGGTTTAATTAAATCACATTTGTCTATTTTTGGTTTTTTGTTTGATTTTTTTTATTAAACCATAGCTGTGTACATTAATCCAATTATGGGTATGATATGCTGGTTATATATACAATTTGAAATATTTTCAACAAACTGATTAACATAGCCTTCACAGCATTTTCTAGTTATTGTGTTAAGACATTTATATTCTACACCTAGTAAATTTCACATGTACCCTTGTAAGATGCACCATAGGTGGTCCCACCAATTACCCTCCTTCCATCCATCCTCCCCCCTCCCCTCTCCTCCCTCTTCCCCTTCTGTCTATTTTGTTTTTATTGTGTTTTCTTTTGGGGTATTAGTTATAAATTTTTGTCTACAGCAATGTCCATAAGGAGTTTTCCTAGGTTTTATTCTAGGGTTTTTATTGTTTCTGATCTTAGATTTAAATCTTTAATAACTTTGAGTTAGTTTTTGTATATGATGAAATATGGGTATTCAGTTTCATGCTTCTTCATGTGGCTATCCAATTTATTGAATAGGGTGTCCTTTTCCTGTGTGTGTTCTTGTCCACTTTGTCAAAGACCAGTTAGTTATAATTATGTGGTTTTATATCTGGGTTCTCTCTTCTGCTCCATTGACTTATACATCTATTTTTATTCTAGTATCACTCTGTTTTGGTTACTACAGCCCTGTATTGTAGTATAATTTGAAGTAAGGCAATGTAACATCTCCAGCTTTGTTCCTTTTGCTTAGGATTGCTTTGCCTATTTTGACTCATTTTTGGTTCCATATGAAGTTTAGAATTTTTTTTTAATTCTCTGAAAAAATGACTTGGATATTTTGATAGCATTACCTTGAATTTGAAGATGTCTTTGGGCAGTATGTTAATTTTAACAATATTGATTTCTTCAATCCATGGTCCTGGGTTATTTTTCCATTTGTGTGTCTTTCTATGAATTCTTTTAGATCTCCTTGTAGAGATTTTTCACCTCCTTGGTTAAATTTATTTGCAGCTATTATAAATTGGATTGAGTTCTTGATTTGGTTCTCAGGTTGGTCTTTATTTGTATATGGAAATGCTATTGATTTTTGTATGTTGATTTTATAACCTGAGATTTTGCTGAATTCATTTATCAAATCTAGGAATCTTTTAAAGGAGTCCTTAGAGTTTGCAAGGTATAAGATCATATCATTAACAAACAGATAATTTGACTTTCTCCTTTCCAATTTGAATGCCCTTTTATTTCTTGCTCTTGACCGATTGCTCTGGCTAAGAACTTCTAGTACTATGTTGAACAGAAGTGGTACATGTGGGGATCCATGTCTTTTTCCAGTTCTCAGGGGGAATGCTTTCAGCTTTTCCTCACTGTGTGATGCTGGTTGTGGGTTTGTAATATGTAGCTTTTATTATACCACTACTTAGTATCTACCCACAGGAAAAGAAGTCATCATATCAAAAAGATGCCTGTACTTATATGTTTATCACAGCACGGTTCACAATTGCAAAGATATGGAATCAACCTAAGTGCCCATCAACTGATGAATGGATTAAGAAAATGTGACACACACACACACTCTCTCTGAGGGATAAGAAATAATGAAATAATGTATTTTGCAGCAACTTGAATGGAACTAGAGGTCATTATCAAAAGTAACACAGTAACTGAAAAATAAATGGCACATGTTCTCATAAGTGGGAGAAAATTTGAACATGGCTACACATGTTGCACAAAGTGGTATAATGACCATTGGCTACTCAAAGGGAGCAGGGTAGGAGGGGATAAGGGGTGAAAAATTACCTATGGAATACAATGTACACTACTTGGGTGATGGGTGCACCAAAAGCTCAGACTCCACCATCATATACTATACACCTGTAACAGAATTCAACTTCTTGTACCCCTTGAATATAATTTTTTTAATTTAAAAGAAAGAAAAACACAAAATATTATTTCTCTGCTTTCATACCACAATCAATATAGACCAAAAGAAAAAAAAAAGATCTATAGATATTTTCTTTGAGGGGATGGTGCAAGCTTTGTTATCAGGCTTGGGGAAAAAAAGAGAGAGTGTGTGTGATAACACTTTTGTATCATAGTGCATGGTTCCAAATCTTGATTCTACCATTTGTTAGCTATGAGATTTTAGGAGTTACTTTCTTTCTTGGTGTCTCAATTAATCTGGAAAAGGGGGATTATAAGATGATAACATTTACCTCACAGGGCAGGACAAAGATGAATTAACTTATAAAATGAATTAAATTATAGGATGTAGGCAAAATCTGTAAAGTATCTAGTATTCAGTAAGTACTCAATACGTGGGTGATAGACTATTGTATGCATTTTTGTGTTTTAATAGTTAAGTTCATGGAGAGGAAGGGAACTAATATTCTCCGATTCTATCATGCTTCACATTTTATAACCTGAGATTTTGATAAAGATAATTCTTTATTAGATAAAGATAATTCTTAACTGATCATATTAGAGAAAAATATGATGGAAGAGGTTAAATAACATGCTCCAGATCAAATAGTTAGTTTTTAAATAAAGGCCTCTGTGTCATAAATAATTTGTCACATATCTGGCAGTAAAGTTTAACAATTCTCCACATGTATCTGCCTTTCTGTTTTATAAAATTGTCCCTCCCTTCTTTTTTTCAGGGTTAGGAAAATTCTCAGACTCTATTTCTTTGCTTGGTTTTACATTTCTTGCCTGATCAGCATCCGAGTAGCTAATTCCTCCTAACCTTCAATCAGCTTCTCAGGATCACAACCTACAATTATATCAATAGGTAGAAGGGATGAAATGGATAGAAGGAGACAGTTTCGCTAGTGGCTTGTTGCATTTCCCCTCTAAGAGATGAGGGTACATGGCTTCACATCTTAGGAAGAGAAGTTATACTTATCTGTCCTTGAGTCAGAACCACCACCTCCACACACCCTTTCCTAACACACACCTCTTTGTGTTAGGGGCTTGATTTAAATAAGCATCTATGTACAACTAAAAGCTTAAAAAATGATGAGGCATAATTATCCCCAGTGATGCCCCACCAAGGAACAAATGCAAGGAAAAAGAAACCAAGACCGCAGAAGTATGGCAGGGAGGGCCCTTTTCATTTTTATGAGGAAAAAAAATGCAGTATTTTGCTTCCATGAGAAATAAGGAATGCAAGCTTGAGGGAACAAATTCTATAAAATATTCAGAACCATCCCAGTGGTGAGGTAAAAGGAAGCCAGTCATGGCAGCCGCTTTTTGGCTGAGTTTGCTCTCCAGAAGGGCGGCCCAGTCTTCCAGTGGTAAAAGGAAGGGAGGAGAGAGCACTCATATCTTACAAGCACGACCCCAATGGGCACCGCTGCAGAGCTGGAAAAGCCAAAATTAGCAGAATGGGCTCATCTGGGCTTCTTGGAGTTCTAATATCTAAGCACGGAGAGTGTAAGATGTCAATCTCTCCAGGCTTCCTTCTCTGTAAAACGGGTTAAATCATCTATTTCTCACCCAAATTGCCTTATTTTTAATTTAAAATAATCAATAATTTCATCTTGTCACAACAGTTGCAGATGCTGGGGACCAAGTTAGCATCAGCTGAACCTGGTTTTTCCACATCATCATGATCAAAACTATCCAGCTAGTTTTAAAGTAATCGGCCCCCAAAAGCTAACATTTTCAAAATAAGTAGGATTATTATTTATCTCATAAAAGTCTTTGTATTTTTAAAGCATCCACCATAGCATTTCTTTTTGAAATAGAGCTTTCTGGTGCATTTAAACTGAGTAAAAAAAAATTTTTTTTTCTTTTTTACATCAGGGACTCAAACCAAGTGAAATATCAGGTTGGGTCAGGTTGGGTTTGGAGAGTATTTTGATGTTCTGGTTTCATTCCATTTCAATTGCTTTAAAAAAATTTATAATGTCAGTCATAGCTGAGACTGACTTACAGAGGCTTTTTGGAGGGAGGGTGGCTGGGACTAGGGGAGACCTGTGGTTTGTTCACAAAGCCACAGAAAAGAATAATTCAGGGGTCTAATTTCTTTTAGACTTGAATCCATTAATGGAATTCCTTCTGCTCTTTGGTTCATAGTTTTATTTTAGTTAAAACCCTTGATTTACATGTAATTTTTAATAAAAGAAAATTACTTTGTTTAAAATGAGATAAATCTGAAATACAAATGGTTGTTTGCACCTTCTGTAAAAGTAGAAGCCAACAAAACATGCAACTTTCGTAATAATATTAAGTATACAGTTGAGCACTACTCTTGATCTTTTTCTCTGAACAACTCAATGCCATAAACATTTATCCACAATTCCAATCTCTGATTTCTTCTATCTTTTGGTGGCTTTTCTCTAATTCATCTTTAACTTGGAATCCATCCTTTCTTTAAGTGGAAATCAAAGTTTTATGTACTACATTAGTAAAGAATCAACAATTTCTAAGTGTATGGGGAGGGTAAAAAGCTCATTTTCCTGATCTCTCTGTTAAATTCTGTGCATACACCAGTGATTTTCAACTGGTGGGCTGCAAACATTTTTAAAGATCATTAATTAAATTATTTTTGCAAGAAATTCAAAGCACAGTAAGTAAATCCTTTTTTTTTAACTTTTTTTTTTTTTAACCAACGTAATTTAAGGGTGCCAAGGAAATTTAACTATAGGTTCAAGTTTGCTGTGTGAAAAAAAGGTTGAAAAACACTGCCATAGACTATTTCGCTCTTTTTATTTATTTATTTTATTTTGAGACAGAGTCTCACTTTGTTGACCTCGGTAGAGTATGGTGGCGTCATAGCTCACAGCAACCTGAAACTCTTGGGGACAGTGATCCTCTTGTCTCAGCCTGCCAAGTAGCTGTAACTATAGGCACCCACCAAAACACCTGAATATTTTTAGAGATGGGGTCTCATTCTAGCTTTTGCTGGTCTTGAACTCCTGAGCTCAGGCAATCCACCTGCTTCAGCCTCCCAGAGTGGGGAGGCTGGTTTACAGGCATGAGCCACTGTGTCCAGTGACTCTTTTCTTTTTCCTTTCCTGTCTCTTTTTTAAAGATATTACAATATATGCTTTGTATTCCTGATTACTTTCAGGTTAGCTTGTGCCAATTAGTCTTTTCTTATTTTATAATTTATTGCTTGGATTAAGTCTTTGTATTTTTTCCTATTAGCCATCATTCCATTATTAGCCATGTATTTTCTTCTTTTTTAAAAGGTAGACTTCCAAGATATTATGATCAATGTCTTATCATGGTATCATCTAGACATCTTATGAGCCAATTTCTATGTTTATAATTTATGTCATTAGAAAAAAAGATGGAATAAGAACAATCTCAAGATCTCCAGTGACAAGCCCCTTTTCCTATCATCCCTGCTCACAGAGAAGCCTTGTTATTGATGGAGGGTACTGAGAGTATTGTGCTGAAGAGCATGGGTTTTGGAGCTAACAGACCTGAGTTTGAGGCCCAGCCTTGCTGCATGCTTGTCCTGTGACCTTGAGAAATTTGCTTAACATGTCCAAAGCAGTTTCTGTGTCTTTAATGTGGAGATCACTGAGTTATTGTGGTGAACAAATATCATCTCCATGAAAACTGTTTAGTGCATACCCTAATGTACAATAGGTCCTCAACACTATTTTTTTTTAATTTTTATTATTATCTTCTTGTTACTCTGTTTGTAAAGTGTCACAATTTGGAAATGTCTAGCATGTTTTTGCTGGCCAGTGTGTCTCCAGGTCAGTTTTGCCACACACTAATCTTCAACTGAACACTGAACACTTTAATACAGCCTTGTGCATGGCTTAGTGGCAATGAGAAACTCTCTGGGGGCACATGAGTATTGACTGTTTACATAATTTGGGAGGTGTCCAAATCTGAGGATGCTCCAAAAGGTGCATTTTTAGAGACACTGACTAACCAAAATGGATCACATGGAACACAAGATGGCACCATCATGATTTCTGTAAATTGAAAGCATTAATTCGCAGTCAACTTGCAAACACACCATGCTACACTCTACCCTCTGAGAGCTTATAATTTAATATAGAGCACAACTAACACCACATACACTTAAAAGCAAAAGAAAAAACCCAAACTTATCACACTGGGGTCATCAAAAAAAAAAAAAAAGAAAGAAAGAAAGAAAGAAAAAGAAAAGAAAAGAAAAAAGAAAAAACCCAAACCAGAACAACATTGCTGGAGTCTCTGGCAGAGATTGCAAATCAATGGGCGTGTTCCTACTGAGTGCTGTATGGAGATGGGGGAGGAAGTATAAACAAAGAAATCTGTAAGAATATATAAAACGCAATAATACAAAAAGTCTACCTCTGAGTTGTGCTAGTGTCATGGTTGATGGTGCCAGAAAGCCACATTGCTTACATTGGGGAAAACTATATCTGTGCAGGAACATGGATCTCAACACATCTTGTTATCCCTTAAAATAAAACCTGAGTGTTTTCTGCAGATTTAAGCAGAACCTATAATCAAAATGACTCAACACGTTGGAAAACATGATTGTATTTAGAATACAATTTAACAAATGTACTAATTACTGTGTATCAGACATTTCTGGGCCATGGCAGAGACTAGTCCATTTAAAGCCTCAACCAACTGAACTTAGGTTGTGTTTGCTATCACCAGGTGACTTTTGTGGGTGATAGTTATGCTTTCTGAACCCTGAGAGGTTAGCTGTCCAGGTGTTTTGTCAATGTATTTTGTTACTCTATCAACACCCCCCATCTCTACTGCAGGACTTAACTCGGAGGCATTTTAATTCAAATTCTGGTAGTTTTTCTAACTATTAAAAAAAAATTAAATTGGAATCCTATTTTAGTGTTTAACAAAAAGGGAAATACTATCAACTGCACTCTCACTGTACAAAGGTAGAATGGTGGAAAAGTAGAAATGCACGTCCCCTCTTTCACAGGCATTGTTGGACATTTTTCTAACTTCCTTTTGTTATTCTTAACATTCTATAATGCTTCTTGTGAGAGACAATAACTTGGAAGACAATTTTTTACAAAGGAAGAGAAATATGTGGTTAATAATGGAATGATGCTATTTCAACTCTCTTAAAATGAACAAGGGGTTTTTGTCCATACACTCGCATAGTCCTAGGATGTCCTTCTCCCCTTTCTGTCTGTTGACATCCTATTTGTAGTTCATATTAAAAAATAAATGTGCTCTTTTAGAGAGAGCATTCTGGGGCCCCTCCACTTTCTCCTGGCTGAGCAGAATCAATAGTTTCCTACAAGGCGCTTCTATAATGCTTTGTCTCTATACCTATCTGGCTTAGTATTTCAGGTTACTTGTTTTACTAGCACAGTAGGGATGCTGATGGGCAGTAAGGGCACCTCAAATAGGGACAGGTAGATGAGATGCCTCTGAGGGCCAGCAGTGTCAGGGGCTCTCACGAATTTAGACAAAGCCAGGTGGCGTTAACATCAGGAACTGAATAGGAGAGAAGGAAGATGGTAAATGGTGTTTACAATATGGTTGGCAGTGATTGGTTACAAGTCAACTCTTAAGACAACTGCTAGGTACCAATGAAAAATTTGACAGAAAAAACAATAGAAGCAAAACTTACTTAGTGAGAATCATTTTGATCCTATTTTGATCCCCAGAAAATATTGGATATATTTGTGAACCCATTTTCCCATTAAAATCACAATTCTTGAAAACAGGCTACATACCTTCATAATGTATTTTTCCCCCTCAAAGTCTTGATTTTGTCTTGAAAACTACTTAGATAAATCTCTATTGAATTACATTATTTCATTCAGCTTTTTGGATATTAAACTGTTTAGAATATTACCTTTAAAATGGTTAGGAGAAATAAGAATAAAATCAAATGGTTATTTTCAATATTTCTCAGAGTTTGGAATGTGCATCCATGTTGAGCAGACCAGAAGCTGTGAACATTTGAGGTTTTACTACTTTTCTTCCTGTACACTGATTAGCTCTAATTTCCTATTGTCAATTTTTATCCTTTTTCCAAAATTGCTTTCAGAAAACATAGATGTTTTTGGCATAGCTACTTGTATACAAACTTTTCTATTCAATTCGGAGTATAACAATCACTTAATTAAATGGTTACAATATCCCTAATTTACATATTACACTTACACTTACAATATGCAAACACATGTTTTCTCATGCAATTCTTAAGCCAACCCCCTTGAAATGATCAGGGTATTATTAAATCCATTATCTTTGCAGAAGCTGAGATCATTAGAAGTCAGGAGGTCAAACTAGGTCTTCTGTGTCCTTATTTGTATTCTTTTTACTGCACCAGAAGACAATGTATTCTGATAGTTTTCCTCAAGGTTTACTCTGGAAACATCTAGAAAGCACTTGTGGGCTCAGGTTTCCTATTTACCACTGTCTCTCTTTCTCAACCACATCACTTCAAACTCTGCCCTTTGCAGATTTTGACCTCTGAGTGTCTCTGGACTTACATAATGTATTTGTTCTTCCCAGGGCAACCAAGTAAAATATAACAAATACAAGGAACAGCAGAGTGGGCAAACACAAATACATATTAGCCTATTAAATCATCTATTCCCAAGAACAAAGCTTCACAGAAACTGCAGATGGAAAAGACCTATGAGGTCATCTTATCCACTCCCATGCCAAAGCAGGTTCAAGCCCAGATTACTGACAGCCAAGTTGTCTTTTAGGTTCCAGATCTGACTTTTGAGGCTTTAGATTGTATCTCCTGTTGGAATCTGCTTGAGGGGAAACAGCAAAGTGACCCCA
This sequence comes from Perodicticus potto, assembly GCA_963574655.1. Taxonomy (NCBI): domain Eukaryota; kingdom Metazoa; phylum Chordata; class Mammalia; order Primates; family Lorisidae; genus Perodicticus; species Perodicticus potto. Next base: position 12,528 of record CAUYRH010073676.1, read on the forward strand.
AAGTTGGAGCATTTACTGGGGTCCCAAGAGCCTTATTGCTCTATGCGGAGGACAGTGTGTCTGATTGGTCAGGTTGCCCTAATAAATATTGCCCTAATCAGGATTAATTCCCACAGAAGCTTTCATAGGTAACTGGCTAAAACACAATAAATCCAAATTATCAATAATAAAAAGTACACAATCTCAAATGCTTTCTGAAGTCAGAAGTGATCAAGAGGGGCACCATAATGCACATGAGTTTGAGTGAGGAGGAGATATGTCAGAGCTTATGCCATGTTTCTTTCTCTTTCATTTCTCTGAGACAGAACAGTCAGCCAGCGAGGGCAGAAACTTGCTAGAGGTCCCTAAGCGTCCCCTAAAAGCATCACTACTTGAAGAGCAACATTAGCGTATAAAAGCATCCTTTAGGTGAACCTTTGTTCATTAATCCTGTTCTTATTGGAAAGAAGACATCACTCTATATTTAATGATAACATTACTGAAAGAAAGCGGATACACATACAACAAAGAAAACACAATACTATGCTGAAAGCTTTCAAAAATAGCGTAATAACCAAGTTCTAATCAAATCACTCACTGGTTATGTACCCAGAGGCTACTTACTTCCCTCTCTATCTCCCTTATAAAATAACAGCATAAAACCATGTTGCCTCTAAAATGTGTTCTATTTCTCAAACTTTTAAAAGAGCCCAAAATAACTGTTTGTTTTAAACAAAGACCGTGGAAAAATGACTCCCTTTTTTTTTTCTGATTTGCTGGGAAGCCCTCAACCTGACCCGAGGAGGAGAACTTGGCATTTTAAGGGAATGGACTTTCCTTTTATGCTTTGACTTTCAGAGCTCAATTAAGTTAGCGTCATTTATGAAGTGAGATTCAGGAAAATGAACACTAAGTTTAGGAGAGTAGGGTGCCCTTGATAGGTTTACACCCCTGCAAAATCTTTGGGCATAAACCAGTTTCCAAAGAGCAGGATGCTCACTCCATCTTTCTCCCTCACCCTCCCTTCCTTTCCAGGCCCCAGCAAGTCAGCTTTGTACCACCTTCGAGAAACACTTTTCCCTATTATTGCTCAGGAGCACTTAAGGAAGTAATGCGTGGTCTAAACTATCTTCTTTTTGGAAAATTCACAGTTTAATTGCATCCTCAGTAGTATCACTTTAAATAACTAATCTTTGGCCAAGTATGTGTTTTGACTCAGCTTCATTTGAGGGACAAGTGGCAATACTTCCTTCTTATTTGTTTCTCTTCCACTCCACTGTCATTTCTCCAGATCATTGTTTCAGTCATACAAATCATCTTTTCCTGTCTGTGAACTCCCCCAGGCTCCCCTGAGGACTGGGCTCGACCCCACTCCCAGTGCCCAGAGCTTTATCTCCCTCTGCGTCCTCTCCCTCCACCCTATTCCCATGGCCTTGCTCTTCCTTGACCACTTGTCAAAAGGTAAGGTATTACATAAACTGCCAGTCTACCTTGAGGCTTAGGAATTTCAGGGAAGATTCACCCACACCAGGCTCCATGTGCTCTGCTCTAAATCATCCAGTATAAAATGTAGTCTGCCTATCTCTTCCCTCATCAGCAGTTAGTAAAATAATATATTCACTAGCAAAATTTTTATTTTTATTGATTATAAAGAAGAGAAAGATAATTAATAATGAGAGAAAAAGGGCAATGACAGAAAAATTTAGTTGATGTTTTCTCAATTCATTCAAATTGAGAGGAGCCAAGTCCAAGTACAACTTGCCCCAAATTTGCTCAGGAATAAAAAGGACTCACATAACTGGATTGGAGTGAAGTGGTAATTGCTCATTGGGCAGAACTAAAGCAATCTAACTCTTAGGTGAGCCCAAATTTGGGCCAAAAAAGCTTCTGAGTACCAAGAAAGTCACATATCCCAACCACTTACCTTACTGAGAGTTAAAAGATTTGAGGAAATGGAAGCTAAAACAATTAATTCATGCTTGGGTGGGAACAAGGAAAACATCAACAATGCATATGCTGCAAATGCCCCCCAAACAGATAGATCTGTTAGATCTGAAACTGCAGTTCCACCTTGATTAGCAGCAATAAGAATTAAACTCTGATTTTCTTAGGGTCCTCTTATTTGCTGCTTGGACTGACTGACTGCTTTCATCCAGTGGATGTTAGTCAATCAGGACTGAGAAAATGAGGGTTTTGTTTTGCACTTTAATTTCAACTTTCAGGTTTGAATAGTCAAAAAAAGGAGGAAAAATCAGGCAAGTGTTGCATCACTAACCATTCACACACACACACACAGAGGTTGGTCACATTCACCTTTTAGTCAAAGGATAATGATTTTTGGAGCAGATGCATGAACCTCAATTGGCAAAGTGGTAGAAGCAGATAAGCTTAAGCCACTCTCTAGACCTATTGGCTTAAGTCTGCATTTTAACACAAAACCCAGGTGAATTGTGTGAGAAGCACTATACTACAGCCATCTGAAAAAGAGGTAGTGGGACCACACTCTAAAGGAAGAGGAGGAAAGCGTATGATTAGGAAGAGAAAACCCTATTTTCAACCTCCTTCAGACTACTCTCCTTTTAATGAATTGTAAAGTATGCCAGCTACTGTGGCTCACTGCTCACCTATAATCCTAGCACTTTTGGAGGTCAAGATGGGAAAATTGCTTGAGGCCAGGAATTTGAGACCAGCCTGGGTAACATATCAAGACCCTATCTCTAAAAACGTGTGTGTGTGTGTGTGTGTGTGTGTGTGTATTTATAATTGACTGGAGTGGTGGCACATGCCTGTAGTCGTGGCATATGCCTGTAGTTCTAGCTACTCAGGAGGCTGAGGTGGAAGCAGTCCTTGAGCCTAGCCAGGAGTTCTAGACTGCAGGGATCTATGATAACATAACTGCACTCCAGCCCGGGTGACAAAGTGAAACCCCCATCTCTAAAAGAATAAAAAAAAAAGAAAGAATTGCAAAGTAGGACAACAATCAACACATCATGCTTTATTGTTTTTAAGGCAAGTCTGCAGCTGTCATTATCATCCTAGAAACTATCTGAAATTTAAGTAAGTGCCTCCAGCAGAATCATGATGTTTTACACACCACTGCAAAATCTCCCAGGAAAGTTTTCCTCTGGCAATATAACTGGGTCTCACATTATAGTCTCCAGTCCAATCATTCCTGTTTTTGCTAATAAAATAAACTTTTCATTAAAAATAAGCATGAGTATACATGTACATTGTTCTTTAGTGGCTAATTGGCAAGAATGCATAATTTAGTGCAAAATGAAAAGCAAGACTGGTGTCTTTTTCACTAAATAGTTTTCAATTGCTTTATTTCCATAGAAACATAACTTACCGCAAGCCTTTCCTCAAAGTCAAATAGCCTTGCAGGGGTATATAGGACTTCAACAGCACTTTGAAGCTCAGGTGCAGTTTGGCAGAGACTCTCTTCCGCTTGCGATCACTACCTACACACAGACCCTTCAGTGTGCACTTGCCCTGCTCCCAGTATCCTTAATACCCTCTGCTGTTTCTGCTAGGGCTTTGTTAGTGAGAAAAGAAGCTTTCTGAATACAGCTTCTTATAAAAAAAAAAAAAATAGCCCCCTCTCCACATTCGCCCATCCGGTAGGCAACAAGATTCTCTGATGAAACTGGACATTCAGTCTTTGTTTTTTTCTCTGACTCTGAGCTCACCTTGAGATTTTCCTCAGAATTGATTTCTGCACCAATTTCAGTAGCTATCTGTTTATTTTTCTTGCTTTTCCAGAGGCTTTAGAGATTTTATTTTAATGAAAGGAGACAGACCATTTTCCTCTTATGAGCATTTGTAAAAAATAGGTTTTTACATCAAACTAACACAGTAGTTTTTCCACGAAGACAAGGCACATTTTGTGTGAAGACATCGCTGCCAGGCAGGCATACTGAGACGACAAATGACAAGAAAATGTTTTTTGTGAATGTCTTACTTTATTTCAACATAATTATTTGCTTGTAAAACACAGCAGAGGAAGGAAAATCCATGAGAATATTTTCAAGATCAGAGAAACTAACTCAGAAGTAGGATTGGAATAGTCTAGCCTAAAGATGAAAGTTCTAAATTGTTAAGGAGGTTAAGAATATGGTCTCTGGAGTTTACTTCCTCAGTTCAAAGCCCTGACCACTGAGACTATAGTGGCAAATTAGACAAATTACTTATCCGTGCCTTGGTTTTCCTATTAGGATAATAAAGGAGCCTACTTACTAGTGTTGTTGTGACGATTGAATGAGTTAATATGCATAAAACACCTGAAGATACCTGGCATGTTGCAAACACCACATGCATAATTACTATTATTAGTTGTAGGCTACAGGAAGTAAGAATGAACAATTTTCCTCACACACTCAGTACTATGTTTGATTTTGCCATAATTCTAGGTTTTGTATAATGTAGTTTATTTTTGTAATCATATATCCTTGCCTTTTAGGAGTTTGAAGCATTTCAATTATCTTCCTGGCAGTTATTCAGCTAGTATACACACCTATCCTTTCTGGAATATGAGGACACTGAGAAAATAACAGTATTAATGACCTAATGGGGGGGTAAAATTTTTCTGCCCAACTCTTTTGATGCCTAGCCAAATGCTCTTTCAAGTACAATACCCTTCCGTTAGGCTAGGAAGCCAAATCTGTCTTGATCTTGAAAGGTCTGAGAACCTCTGGTTTCTAGCTTTTCTATTATTTGGGCTTGCCTAATAGTAAATAGTCCTGCAGCTGGAAATCCCCTAAAAGGCTGAAAAAGAGATGATGGAGGCCTGTGTGAGACTAAGAGGCCCTAAACTAAATCAGTCTACCAGACAGAAATGGAGAGCATTCACAGGCTTTATCTTCCCTCCCTATTAAGGGGGCCAGGTTGTTGGTAATTGGGAGCTTGCTTAGTATGCAGCTGAAAAAAAGGAATCTTCGAGAAGCAAAGGGAGAAGACCTACATCATCTTCTAAGAAAGCCAACAGGATATAAAAAAAATAGGGGAAATATCTTTACTCTCTCTGGGGATTCTTGGTTTACTGGAAAAACTGAATTGCTAGGCAGCCACACCACTGTGACCCCTTGTTCCCTTTCCAAAGCAGCTGTTTTCTGAGGCATGAACCACATGCCCCGAAGTCAACCTTAACAAGTAGGTAATTCCCAAGAAAGGTTATTCGTCCCCCAACCCTCAAAACTGTGGTAGTTCTGTGAACCATATTCAAACTTCTGCCCTTCAATGAATGGAGCTGGAAATCTTAGGAAATCATGTTTCCTGGAGGGTATATTTTGTTGTTGTTGTTAGATTTCTTGCTTCTGGTCCCAGCCAAGACCAGAAGAGACCAAAGCTGGAGCTGGAAGGGAGAGAAGAGAGGAACAGGCAGTTGAGGGAATATTTCCATTCCTAGCAATTGGTCCAATTAAAGTTTGGAACTCAGGCTTCCGTTGGTTTTCATCTAATATGAATCCATTTTATTGCAATATTATATATAAGGAATTGTACTTTGTAATTAGGGCCCCTAAAAGAGAAGCCAGCTACTCGGTGCTACACTGCTCAGGGCCGAAATATTTGGGCAAGGCAGTGAAGTACGTCCCCTGCTCAAGGTTTGGACAACCGCTGCCTTGGTTCCAGATTGCAGTGCTGCACCAGAAGCGTTGTGTTTCCTTCCCTGTGCAAACATCACAGTTTGGAAGAGGGAGTCTGCCTGTCTGTGCGTTTGCCATACCAGGGTGGTGGGAAGCCCTGTAGGTTTGGACTTACTCAGACAACTCGAAGTACTTTTCAAATGTTTTGGGATCGGCAAAACCCTGAAGTGTGTTTGGCCTGCTTTGCCCCCTCCTTTTTCAAGGGAAATTTAATCCATATGTCTCTGATACATTTACACTTAACTTATCAAAATATTGTTTTGTGAAAACCACTGGATGTCCAGGGCCCTTTAGGACTTCTTTTCATGGACCTTATGAAAGCTTTTTTTTCTTAGAAACAGGAAGTCACATTTGTGCCAAAAGTTAAAAGAAATTGAACCTCAAAACTTTTTTTTTTTTTTGGAATTCTATTTGGAGTTCCAAATCCACAGGTTTCTAGGGGGTTCTAAACTTGGCAAAGCATCCCATGTTTTGCAAGCAGAAGGCCTATAAAGAGAACCAAGCATTAGGCTCCACGTTGACTCTACGAGCACACCCACTTCTATCTTCATTGCGTGAGCTGTAAAATCCACTGGCAAGGGAATTATGATGATTATACTGCACATAAAAGAAGACCTTAAGTGCTTTGGTAGGACCATCAAAACCTGTGCAGGAGGATCTGAGCTTCATCCATGCCTTGGGGTAGATTTGACTGTTTCAATTGCTGGGTAAATTATAGGCTCTGGGGTACTCCTAAGTCCTTACTTTTTAAAAATAGAAAAGTCAGAGATTTGGGCCAAAGGTGCTTTGTTGCTACAGAGTCCCAAATGAGAACTAGGGCCAGGAGCTTCAGTTGTTAAACTAGGGGTTTATGACTGTGAGGAGAACAGGTTTTTCCTCCCTTGACTGTAATGACTATTACTCTACAACAGGGTCTTGCCAAGGGTACTAAGCCGGGCCGCCCTGCCCTCGTGCCCTCTGCTGAAGGCTTTATTTTCCTGCCCAGGGTCTCTAAGTTAAGCCCATTAGGGACAAGTTTAGTCATCTGATTTCTTCCCAAATTATCAGCCCTCTGCTAGCATTGTACTTTAAGAATTTCATAAAAGCTACCTTCCTGTTACTCTCCTCATATAATTTTCTCCAACCACTTAAAATTAAACATTTTTATAATGGTATAATGTAGCTATGGGTTTTCTTATTTCCCTTTTCACAGCTTGTTTTCCCAACCCATTGCCTTGATAAAGAATCCTACCTCCAGCCAGGCATGGTGGCTCACACCTATAATCAACACAGAGTATAAGCACTCTGAGAGGCTGAGGTGGGTGAATTGCTTGAGCTCAGGAGACCAGCCTGAGCAAGAGTGAGACCCTGTCTCTACTAAAAATAGAAAAACTAGCCAAGTGTCGTGGCAGGCGCCTGTAGTCCCAGCTACTTGGGAGGCCGAGACATGAAGATCATTCAAGCCCAGGAGTTAGAGGTTGCTATAAGCTATGATGCCATGGCACTCTACTCAGGGCCACAGAATGAGACTCTATCTCAATAAATTAATTAATTAATTCAAAGAGAAAAGGAATCATCACTCCAACTCCACCTTGCTGTATATGGGGATCCCGTCTGGATGGAGCCACCTGAGAGTGAACAGTGAGCACAGAAGTCGCTCTGAGCTCACCCCACTGAGCATTCCCACAGCCCCAGGAGACTTTCCCAGGCACCAAGGGACTGTCTTCTATGTTTAAGACATGGTGCTACCAATCCCTCCCATGACGGACAGCTATGTCTGACCTCTTTGCTATGTCTCTTTTTCACCTGTGTGCTCAGAAATGCATATATTGTCCACCAGGGGCTGCACTGTCCATCAGAAACTGTAACTTTCCATTCAGAGCATGAGTGGTGAGCAGCTCCATTCACAGGCAGGGAAAGCATCAACCTCTCCATTCCCATCACTTTTCATGTCTCCCACTCCAAAATGCAAGCACTGTACAAATGACTCCATTACCATGTGCGTGCTCTGAATGCCAATTCAAGGATGTGTGCATGTGTGTAACTCTACATGCATACCCTACCTAGATACACGCAAACGTATGTACCGTGACAAGACTGGAGAACCCACTGGCTGGGAATGCAGCACGAGTACTGGGGAATGCTAAAGAAGGTGCTCAGTTTGCTGTCTTGGCTTCGTTCCTGAAACACAGGGCCCCAGTGGCTGCACATGGAGAGGCAAGGCCCCCATCTAGGACTCAGGCACCTTCCTGTTTGCTTGGCTGCTTTTGTACAATCTCTCTGAAAAATCAACTGTCTCCCCTTTCAGCCTCCCCGGGGAAGGCTCTGGCAGTCCATGGAAGTACTGTGCACAAGGTCTGTGAAGCGAAAAATTCCCAGGAAAACAGTTTTGGCCCAAGCTGCTTTCTGTTAACCTTGGGTATGCACTTCTGATTTGAAAGCAGGAAAAAAGAAATGCCATATTGTTTCCTCTTGACTTCTCTTACCTTGTTTGGCATACACTCGGCCAGTTTAGACCACCTATCATGCAGACCTGCCTTGGAAGAAAAGGCTCTCTGATGACCAGAAAAGCCAAGAATTTGTGTAGCAAGAATGCCCTCTAATGGAAATGCAAAGGACACCATATAATTTACAATCCTACCTGTTCCCTTATTTTAATCTGATGAGCAACAACTCTGTTCCAGCACTGAGCTCTTGGGCTCAGAGTTAACACTTATTTTCTATGTGATTCTAGAAGGGTGACTTCGTTAAGTGACTATAACCTGTCTACCTCGCGTCCTGGATTCTAAAAACTGTGTGCCAGGAGGCTCTTGAGAATTGTTCTAGGCTTCTATGCCATTCCAGTTTCTGTACCCAGCAAATTATCCCACCACACTATGATAAAGCAGTGCCAATAGCTGACAGAAATGATTCTGTAACTTGTCTAAATACATATAGCCTTATACAGAGATAGCTTCTCTTATCACTTTCCCTTATATTTCTACTCAAAAAAATTTCCCTTATTCCGTACCTTTGATGGTTGAGAAGTATAAGTGTTCTGCACTGAATTTCTTTCAAGTTTCAAGATGGAATACCCGATATTTTCACACTCATTTTCATCTGAGAAGTTTTATTTTTTTTCATACGAGCATGTGTTAACCATTTAGCCAATTTCACTTGGCTCAGAGCACCACCGGAGCCCTCTTGGTGATGCAGTGTCACCAAATATGAGTCTAAACATAGCTGTGTCAGACAGCATAGGAGGGTACTGTTCAGACTTGCTGACTGCACTTATTGAGAAAAACCCACAGAGGCATTTTCCAGAAATACTAATGATTAGCTTAAATTGAACCTAGGATAAGGCTAAGGTCTCTGGGAATTACGTATCTGTTTCCTCTCTTAGTCAATTAAATAATTAATACTGAGTGTTAGAGAGGCAGTTGTCTCAGCACTTGGAAGCCTGTGTTCTAAAGGCCTTTCCACCTATGGTTATTCAGCTATGATGGTGGCTCACGCAATGGATGAAATCTAGCCAGGGCAGGACTAACTCTACATACCACCCAAGCAGAATCCCAGACTCCAGGCCGTGGGTGGGACTTCAGAACATGGACTTCCAAGGGTGGGATTTTCTGAGATAAAAGCTGCAGAGATTGGTGTTGGCAATTTAATGTCATTAAAACCAAACCATAGAGACAGACACTCCTGCTTACTTCTCTCCCACCAGGGTGGGAAATTGCTGTCAAGCCTATAGGTTGCTGGATATTTAATTGACTTCTGACTGGACTAGTCAAACCTGATCCAGTAAGGACTGTCTGCTCTACTCCCCAGGTTTTGGCCTGACGTCTCATCCCTGACTTTTGTGATTCATTATCTTATTTGAAGCAGTGGGGCGGTGGGGTGAAGGATTCTTTGGAAAGCCTGCTATCTAATCTCGCAAGACCCATGCGGGTCTCCTGCCAAAAGCCTCAAGCATCGAAGTCAATGCTGCAGGGAGTGAAGATAAAAGGTGCATCAGTTGGACCTAGTTATGTAATATTACATAACATAAGAAAAAAGCGTGAACTGATCTACTTTCATTGCCGTCAACTACTACGTTGGCAAACTTGAGTCACTGCTTCCTGCTCCATGCTGCTACCTGTCCACCTCTACATTGAAAACAAAGATTTTAACTTGTAGGAGTGTGAATGGTTAAGTAGACCAAGAACCTCTAAGTGAACAGACTACATGCATTTGGTTAGTCAACTTGAGGATATGTTCTGTATTCTTGTCTTAGAAACATAGGACTAACCCTGATAGTCAGTAATCCTTCATTATTTTTGTCTGTTACCATTTGTATACAATAAGGAAGCATTAACTAGTTCTCGTATCCACCTAATTTTGTCATGAAGGACATTACCTTGTCCTGATTACTTCTGATGGAGATCAATATCCCGTTGAAGATCACTCCAGAGTTGGAGTGATTTACTTTTTAGTGAAATCATTCTGGCTTAAGCTTTGGCAGGATTTTTCATTAAGAAGACCTTATTTAAAGTTCCACTTCAGTTTCCAAACAACTTTCTAGCAAGACAGATCCTCTGAAATCATTATTCAAAGGTTTTATGACCAGTCCAACACTGTATTGGGCCGTTCTTTTTAATACATTTTGGAGGGCTGTGACTCTTTGACCAAAAGTTTTATCTTGCTGAGATATGAAATTCTTCTCTTCATGATATATTCCACTCTATTCAACATTTCCTTCTCTGTCTGTATTTTAAGCTGTAAATGCCACCAGGCAGGTACATTTAAAGTTATAGAGAGTTGGGAATACGTTTGGCTGAAAGCCAACTGGAACCTCCTGGTCCTTCTTGTGGGTCTTCCCTTTAAGACAGCACAGAAGTAAAGAGCTGAGACACCCACTTTGAAGGACATTCAAGGATCCAGCAGTGAACACATTAGTTCCTTACTCTAGCTAAGGCCTCGGCCCCTGGAGTCCCTAGTGCATAGCCCAAGATAGAGAGCAGTGAGCAAAGGGGGCATAATGCAGGTTCTGTGCTGCGGGTCAAAGGTGCAGGTGGATGGATTGAATTATGTGTGGGCTAAGGACGTGAGAAGCCAAGTGGTGTAGGCTGCCTGGCCTCCGGGGTACATAAAGAACTTTGCAGCAAGATCCTTACACAACCTCTGCCTGAAGTTGACTCAATCTGTTCCAGTCAAATGTTATTCATTTCTCATTTTTAAGAGTGACATAGTCCCTCACTAACTCCCAAAAGCCTGAAGTTAATCAAACTTCAGAGAGAGCCAAAAACCAAAAATGTGTTTTAGTACCTGGTGATTGTCTGTAAAGCTTGCAGTGGGGAGCCCTCCAGTGGCGGTTGGAAAAATTGAACTCTGATCAGTTTGGATCCAGTCTGTTTGAAAAGGTACAGTTAACATCACAGAATTGCCTATTTATCACCTTTAGTCTTGTAATAGCAGCTAAGATTATGCAGGAAAGAATCTTGAAAAAAAGAGGAAAGGGAATCTTGCTATCCTATAGATGTGGGTAACAGCCAATGATAGAAAGTTGGCATTGTGTTGGACATCTGAGTTTGTTCCAGTTCTACCCTTGGAAGACCTTGGATCCTTCTTGCCCGTTCAGTTTTTGCTGAATCTTTCCTTTCTGTAGACTTTCGTGCCCCTTCTCTGTTGCTCTCTGAAGTGCTGTCGTAGGGATTCAGTGAGGTGGTGGCACAACCAATTCACACTCAGAAGGTGTCCTAAGGATGCTAATTCTGTCCACCTCTCCTAAGATAATAATTTTTAATTGTATTATGCTTTGGATCTTATAAAAAACAATTTTTTGTTAGTTGGTTACTTCTTATATTAAATATTTTCTTCCTAACCTGTTTGATAACCGACTCTCATTAGGTAAATGTTGATTCTACTATTTTTATAGCAAGTGCTTGCCTAGGGACTTCTGGATACTTTGATTGAGATTCATCTGCATCCCAAGCAAAAAGAGTCTCTCTCTCTCCCATTTAATTAAAACAAAACAAAAGGAGGTTTGGCCTAAGACAACTATGCCATATTCTTTATGAGAATTGGAAAACATCAAATGGTAAAAATTAACCTTCTATGAAGGTTAATATTCATCAAACATCTCTTACTTCATATTTATCACTTGACAAATAAAGAGCAGCTAAGAGTTTCTTAAACTCAAAATTTTGCTTCAAATATTTCAGGTTCTTACATCTTTTCTATTGCTCCCTTTAATGATTAAATAAGAAGGTGAGGGTACTCTTGAGAGTGCTGAGGAGGAGACATGTGGCATTGAGAACCGTCTTGATAAAAGCTTGACAAAACAGGTAAGAGTGGTGAAAATACATAAAGAGGAAATAATGAAAAGCAAAGTACCAAGAAAAAAGCTCAAAGCAGTTCTGAAGATGATTGCCCAATCCCTGCATATTAGCATTTTATGTTACAGACCTTAATTGAACTCATTGAGTAATTGTCAGCCCTGGCATAGGAATAAACAGGTTAAAGTTGAGTCTATATGATGAAACAGAGAAAAAGGTATGATCAATTGTGGCTAGAATGCTCTGGAGTCCAAAGTGTTTTCACAAGTATTGTTTGCACATCCAGATTGCATTTTCCAAAGGTAGTCATAATATCTCCTATCTCCCTTGCTCTTCTACAATGTCATCTAGCCATCCCCCATCAAGAGGTGGAATCTAATTTCCCTCCCTTTGAATCTGTGTTGGCTTATGACTACTTCCAGTACTAGAGTACCTTAACAGTGACGCTGTGAGCTCCCAGCAGGAACCCTTGCACTTGAAACCCTAAATGTCCATGTAAGAAATCTGATCACCCTTACATTGCCACCCTGGAGTGACTGCATGGCAGAGCTGCATGGTGAACTGGCAGCCATGTGAGTGAGCGTGTTCAGGTGATAGCAGCCCAGCAAACATCTGACTACATCTACATCAGTGACCTCGGTGAGAACTACTCGGGAACACGCTGCTGGAATTCCTGACCCACACATCAGGAGCATGATAAAATGCTTATTTTTGATTGCTGTGTTTTGGGATTCGGAACAAGATATGAAAGTGGTAATTTATTATTCCTATTTTAAAGATGAAAATGGCTACAGGGGCGGCACCTGTGGCTCAGTAGATAGGGTGCCAACTCCATATACTGAGGGCAGTGGGTTCAAACCCAGCCCCAGCCAAACTGCAACAAAAAAATAGCCGGGCGTTGAGTGACTATAGTCCCAGCTACTTGGAAGGCTGAGGCAAGAGAATTGCCTAAGCCCAGGCGCTGGAGGATGCTATGAGTAGTGTGATGCCATGGTACTCTACTGAGGGCGATAAAGTGAGACTCTGTCTCTACAAAAACAAAACAAAACAAAGCAAAATGAAAATGGCTTCAGATTATTGACATCTGCTGAGTATGGGAAAGTTACATGAGATGTAAGCCATGCTTCAACCACCTCGCAGACTATGACGAAGATAACTCGTGGGTAGAGATGGTGTGTGAGGAGGATCAGGGACAGAATAAGCAAAGTACTGTAGGACAGAGAAGAAGCAGGTTGCCTTAATATGACCAGAGAAGACTTCATATTGATGCTAACATTTGAGCTTGACTTTGAATGGATTTGACTCTGAAGAAGAAATGTCATAAACAAGGAACCAGAAATGGAAACGGGAGTTATGCTGTGACAGTGAAGTCTTGTACCAACTGATCATTTGCTCTTGGCTTTTCCACTTCCTTCTGGTCATTGCTTACTGTCATCTAAAGTTGAGCTAACCATCAGCAAATCAGCTGAGCAACTCCACCAGGAAAAGCAATAAGCCTTTGCAATTGCCTACAACTACATTCCTAAGTACATTACAACTTCTCTAAGGCTGAGATTTTTAGCAATAAGCCTTTGCAATTGCCTACAACTACATTCCTAACTACATTACAACTTCTCTAAGGCTGAGATTTCTAGGGTTTTAAAAAAATCAGTAGTATGAACTCAGTTCTTGAACACTCAAAAAAGAGTTAAAGATTATCCATTCTTTTCTGCTCAAAATTTTGTATGTTAAGTGTTTATTTACAAAGCGGCATAAATCAAATTAAAATCAACAGTAAATATTACATGTAATCCCAGGACTTGATAGCTGAGATAGCTGAGATTTCTTTTGCTTTTGCTTTTTTTAAGATAATAGTTTTAAAATTTAAGGCAAACTCTATAGCATATGTGACCTTTTAACTTTGAAAAAGAATTTCTTTTCTTTTCTTTTTCCTCCTCCCCCTTGAAAATACCTGGTTTAGTGCATATCACCTTACAGCCATGTCCATGATCTAAGACACCAAAGGAAACATTTTATTTTAAGTTGTTGAGAGAAATAGTATAAAGCAAAAATGTAAAAAACATAAAAATAAACAAATATTATAAACAAAAAAATATTGTTTAGATACCATGACTTATAAATGTTTACATTGTAACTGGAACTGTCCTTTTGCACAGTGGATGTACCTTGGAGGAAAATATGCTTTACTAGGGAGGAAAAAAATCCGAACACAGCTGAGAGTGTCTTGGAACAGATACCTAAGAAGAAGGGTATCTGAGAAGCCACCAACTAAAACTGCTTCATCCAAATTGGTAGCCACTAATCACATATGGCTACTTAAATTTATATCAATTAAAATTAAATAAATTTTAAAATTCAGTTTCTCCATTTTACTAGTGCACTTCAAGTACTCAATAGCTATATGTGACTAGTGGCTACCACATTAGACAAGGCAGGTATCAAGCATTTCCGTCATCACAGAAAGTTCTGTTGAACAGCACTGCTCTCTACAGGTTTAGTTATTTCCCTTGGTCATCCTCCAGACGAAAGTGTGGAAATGATTAGAAGTAGAAGGAATTTAATAATTCCTAATCACAAACCTTAAACATTAATACCACAATAAAAAGCCCTTACTTTACATTTATTTTGAAAGGGAGATTAGTACATTTGAAATGTTACTATAAACTTTTCTTCATTTTGAAAATTTTTCATCAATTTTTGTTTTGTGAATAAATATTCAAATAAAGAGCTAAGAAAGTCAGTTTTGAATTTAGAGGGCATTTAGAAATTATTACTTTATATCATATATGTTATGTAAGATGAATACTTATTCCTAGCTTCCCCTAAGTCTGTGTAAAAAACAAGTTAAAAAAAAAACAAAACTGAAAGATAGTAATGACTTTCTCTCAATTTAGCAATAATAGTTAATATATAGACCAACTTACTTGCCATATTTTATACCTCATATTTTTCATCAATAATTTCACTTATTCATTCAACTTTTCAACAAATATTTGAATATTTTTTGCAAGACTTATTACAAATAAAAATTTCTCTTTCAAATTTTTCCAATTCAAACGAGAGCAACCCATAGGGAAACCATGGTAAGTGGAATAGTTGAAAAAATGAGGGATATATTCTCTATTTCTAAAAGAATTTTCAGGGAGCACACTGCTTTCTACAAACATTAAAAAAGAGTTTCATGAGCAAAAGGGATGAGACTAGGTCTTCATGACCCCTTAGAGAAGTGAGATCAATGGATGAAAGCTACAGAGAAATTGCCTTGAGATCAATGTCAGCTCAAAAGTAGCTTCAAAAGTGGGTTACAAGTCACTGAGACATGAAATCCATGCTGAATTTGTTAGGGATGCAATGCCAAAGATCAGATACGTATGTGATTTTACAAGGTCTTCTGTGAGTTCCATTTGGTTCTGAACTTCTATGTTGCTATGACTTTAATCTGCCTCAAAAAAGTCTTCTGAGAAATAATAAATTGTTTTATGATGTTCATCAGTAATGATATTTTTTTGGCCTAGAGCCAATACACATAATTGTTAATATTTGTAGATTGAGCCTTTTTTCTTGATGATATTCATTTTTATACTGTAGTCACTGCTCATATATCAAATTTAATGAAAATATCTTCAAAAATGTAGATGACAAGCATGTGACAAATTACCATATGTTGGTCGTAATTTTAAATTTAAAAGAATAAAATGAGCCACAGATTCAACTCCGATAACATTTGATACCTCTGGGAAGTTTACCCCACTTGGTCAATTTTCTTGAAGTTGTCAAGGGACTAGGAAACTGATTATAGCAGATAGAGCTGGAGGAGCAAAATAAAAGACCATATTTCATTTGAGCAAAAGAAAAACCATGGTGTTATTTGAAGTACTGCTGATGCCACGAGTTATAGACTTGACATCACACAGTATCTTTATTTCTCTGTCTCCTACAGAACTGCAGAACTTTACTGAAATGTCTTATAAAATGGTGATGATTATCTCCACTCAGAATAAATCAGAAATAATTTTTGTTTCAAGACTAAACCAGAAAGCAGACGCAAGATTATGGGTAGATTTTGGCATGTTCCAAGTTTCATCAGAATCTGTCAGCTCTTTTAAGAGTTATTTTGAAATAAACTTACTGACAGAAGAGAGGAAAATGTTGAAAAATCAAGCTAAAACACAGACATTTCATTTAATCAATGAGTATCATTAAAGCCTCTGAGTGTCTTAATCTTCCTGCCTAGGCCATGAAACAAAGTATAATCTATATATTTTAATTATTTCATAACTGTTTGAGTTCATGTTAGTAATTTTTGTAAACAATTATTAACAAATACTGAAAATATTTTGTCTTTGCTGTCTTCATCAGAAAGGAGGTCTTAAAAAAAAAAAAAGAAACAAGAAAGGAGGTCTTTTCTTCTCCTTATAAGCACTAGTAAGGAGAATAATTAAATACATGAAAATTCATGCAAAGTATAACTAAAGGCACCTATATTATCTAGACATTTTTGAAAATGAAGAGCTCGCCAAATATAGTCATTCTGCCTTGAGTAAGGAGCATGTGTAATCAAAGCACCTCTAACAAAATTCTTAATTTGTTAAGCAATTTCATTTGAACTTTCATTTGTGTAGGAGTTTCTTTTCGTCTGTATCTAAACAATATATGCTTTGGTAACATTGGCCTTAATTTTAAAAGTTGGCAGAATAGCTTTGTAAAGCTCCTTTTAGATGCTATGAAAACTTGAAATGGCTCCTCCTCCTTCACACAGATGCTTCCACAAGCAGATTCTGACATTTCAGTCAAGCTTCCTTTCAAATTCCTTATCCAAATGTTTCTTAAATTTAAATCATTTGGCAATCCATGGCAGACTATTCAGGAAAACATACAAAAATGCAAAAATGCAAAATTTGTCAGAGTGGAGACCAGAGCTCCTTTAACTAGATCCCATTAACTAGATCTTTACAGAGTGGAGACCAGAAGTCAGCATTTTATTTCTTTTCTTAATTTCAATGTAAGATTTAACCTTAGCCAGTCATAAAAAGTCAAATAACATAAAATTATGTAACTAGGACTTTCCAACAAGGTACCTTAATAAAGCCAATTTTGTGATTATAAACAAATCAAATAATTTATTTCTGCTTCCATGAAATTTTCCCAGTAAATACTTTCCTCTGGTGTTTTGTCACTAGAACACTAAACTCTTCTTGTCTGGTGTTCTCCAATTTAGAAGCTGCTTCTTAATGAAACTTTTTAAGATTTATCATGCCTCAGATTTTTTAACAGATCTAAATGTAGGAGCTAAAACTATAAACCTTTCAGAATTCAGCATAGGAGAAAATTTTAATGGCCTAGGGTTTAGCAAATATTTCTTAAAAATGACAGAAAGCATAAACTTTAAAAGAACATATCAATTAACCAAAACCTTTGGCCTTTCAAAAGACACTTTTAACCCTATGAACCCCACCGACCCATAACAATTTAACCCCATTCCTAAATTCCCCAGCAATTTTTGCATTATTTCACCTACTCACCATTATTCACCATTAATCTAAGACCATCTCTTTTCAACAATTACCCAATATCAGCAACTAAAATGTCAGGGAATGGTTAACCAGTTTAGTAGGATGTTGGGATTAACCCACTGCTGAGGAATATAGGAATATAGGAAAAGATAGTTAAACTGGATTTCCAGGTTCTTAGGTCCATAGTAACAAAATGGAAAAGAAAATCAGAGAAAAAGTACTTTCAAAACATATTCCAAACAAAAGACTTATATTTATAATATACAACAAACTCCCAAGATGGCGATCTGTAGCCAGCTTTCCACAAAGGTTCCTGTCCAGAAGGAGAGTTAAAGGACAGAAACTCAGCAAGAAAGCCAATGGTTTGGATCTGACCCAAAAGAAAAGGTCAAAGAACGCACATCAACCCTGCTGGGGCCACCTGAGACTCCGAGGACACAAACAAAAAGGTACAGAGCACATCACCAAGTGGACGGGAGTCTCCTCCCCCATGAGAGCGGCTCGCAGTATACTCCATACCTCCATACAAACAAGCGAGCAGAGTTCAGATGTCCTCCCACTCTACCCCACAGGAGAGACCCTCTAAAAACCAGACCTCCTTCCCCTACTAGGGTGCCGCAGCACTCTCCCACCAGGCGTAAAACTGTATATACTCTCTACCTGCAAGATAGAGTTCCTGGTATTCCCCTCCACTCTCACCCCAAGGTCTGGAGGCCTGTCCCCAACAGAGTCCAGATTCTTGGAGATTTTCTCTAGGGCTGCGGACGGGCACCGACTGTTGCTGATCTGTGCTGATTTTCCGGCTCAGGAGTGGTAAGAGGAAAGTGAGCTGAGAGGAGGCCCAGCTGGAAAGAAGGTCTCCTGAGGCACGAAACAGCAACTGCTGCGGGAACAATAGCAGGAGAGCTCGCACCCCAGGGGATGTTTTGAGGAGACACTCCCAGTCTTCTGGGCGGCCAAGGGAAGTGGGCGGCTTCTCCAGTGGTAGCCACCAGCAGAGTGGACTGGCAACCAAGGCACGTGAAGGATATGCCTGAGGTGGTACTGGCCGGGACAGGCCACAGGGATTAGAATACTAACAGAGTCAGCTGACAGGGCAAGGCTGCTTTGCTTACCTTTAGACTCACTGGGCCTCAGGGGATGAAAGCTGAGACAAAGGACTGGAACTCACTGACTGAATCAGACCTATTTGCAGCCCAGGTCTGATTAGGGAAAATAGCCTTGACAGAAATAAATTCTGTGAACTTGTTCTGTTCTAGCAGTAACATCATTCAGGGACAGGGCTGGAACTGAGTGAATCACCCCAGGCCCTATCAAGTACCCGGATTGTCAGGCCTCACCTCCCTCTGCCAAACAGTGACAGGCAGTAGCGGACTGGTTGAGGAGCCACAGACCTCACTGTGACCCAGGCAGGCGCACACCTCTGGAGCATCTGCTTATTGGAGGAAATTGGATCACAACTGTTACCACCAACTGGGTGTGACAGAGGGGCAAGGTGGGGAAGGAGGCATCAACCTTCCCAGACTAATCTACTTGCTGGGGGGGTCCTCCAGAGCCCACAGAGCACCAGAGTGAGTTATACTAGAGTTTCCAGCAGATCCCTGCTATCTAGTTGCCAGAGACTTTTTAACTCTTCCATTTGAGATCAGTGCTGGCTAGGACAATTGATTGGGACCTCTTCAACTGGGCGAATCACCCGAGGACTTTCCAAAGTGGTACCCTGGGTGTGTGGTAGTGGGAAGGTTTGATTTTGCTTTTCCAATTGTTGCCTGTGGGGGGTGCGGTGACTTAACTGCTGGTATTTCTTCACAGCTCAGATTTTAATCCAGAGTAACAGATTCTCTAGGGTAAGACAAAGACCACCTAAAATAAGACAAAGCCATTTAACCCCACCACACCAAGAAGGTCCCCAGTTTCACAAGCAGTAGCACTCTACAAATCCTTGGCAAAACTCTAGGGGAAAAGGTACAGACACCACTCCCAGCTTTCAAGCAAAGGACTGGTCAATCACTACTCCTAGAACTCTCGGCCCAAATTGTCCTTATCTACTCATCCAGCCAAACAGTGTAAAATTAATCATGGGACAGAATCAACGGAAAAGCTCTGGAAACATGATCAACCAGACTAGGTCAACCCCCCCAAGGAACTAGTGAGGATCCTATGCATAAACAGATGGCTGAGATGCCAGAAATGGAATTCAGAATTTGGATTGCAAACAAGATTAATAAAATAGAGGAAAAGTTGGATTTAGAAATTCAGGGTGCATTTCAAAAATTGTCTCAAGAAGTCAAGGAATTCAAAGACCAAATGACCAAAGATTTTCACACATTGAGACAAGAAGTTGTAGTCCTCAAGGATCTGAGGAACAAAGTAGAATCCCTGAGCAACAGAATGGAGCAAGCAGAAGAAAGGATTTCTGACATGGAAGACAAAGCTATGGAACGCTCCCAAACTGACAAAGAGGTAGAGAAATGGAAGGCAAAAACAGATCATTCTCTCAGACAGCTCTGGGATAACTCGAAGAAAACCAACATTCACCTTATAGGGATACCTGAAAATGAAGAAGTGGCGTCACAAGGCACAGAGTCTCTTCTTGATGAGATTATGAAAGAGAATTTTCCAGACATGCCAAGAGATCTGAAATTCAGATAGCAGACAGTTTCAGAACCCTGGCACGACTCAACCCGAATAAAACATCCCCCAGGGACATCATAATTAACTTCACTAAAGTAAGTATGAAGGAGAAAATTTTAAAAGCAACCAGACGCAAGAAATCTATTACCTACAAGGGGAAGAATATTAGAATAACTGCAGATCTCTCTGATCAAACCTTTCAAGCAAGAAGAGAATGGACATCGGCTTTTAATCTCCTAAAACAAAA
>CAUYRH010073677.1:0-42218 GCA_963574655.1 Perodicticus potto
ATAACTGAGGACTTAGCTAGTCAAGTTAACACACCAAGAGATCATCACAGATCTCAAATTGTTTGTCCCAAGAGTTTCTCAGTATTGCTCATCATCTAATTTTCTGTTCATTATCCCTTTAATCATAGGATTCACTGTAAAAATTCAGCTGATATTTTAGATACTTAAGTGGTTGATTCTCACCTACAAGGAAATATAGTCAGTATAGTCAATATATTCCAAATGTAAGAAATGCATGGCCATCGAATTCCATCTAAGTTATACATAATGCTATTAATTACTCCTAGGCTTTGTTTGCTAGTTCAGACTTCATATTTAATGAGAAACTTCCAAAGAGCAATCTTCTCTTAATTTAAAGCATAAACAAAAAACTTTGATTGATACTCAAATCATTTTTAGAATGTCCCAAACAAGTTATTTACTACTGATTTCTTTTAGCAGTCTGCCTGCTAGCTCTGTGCTGAAACATAATTTTTAAAAAACCCACTTGGTTTTTTTTGTTGTTTGTTTGTTTCTTTTGAGACAGAGTCTTACCATGTTGCCCTCAGTAGAGTGTTGTGGTGTCAAAGCTTACAGCAACCTCAAACTCTTGGGCTTAAGTGATTCTCTTGCCTCTGCCTTCCAAGTAGTGGGACTACAGGCCCCCACCACAACACCCGGCTATTTTCTACTGCACTTGCCATTGTTTCAGCTGCCCCGGGCTGGGTTAAAACCCGCCAGCCTTGGTGTATGTGACTGGCACCATAACCACTGTGCTACGGGCACCGAGCCTAAAAAGCCTACTTGTTTACACTTGTTTAATGCCACTGTGAATATGCCATCTCTGTATTCAGTCCACCGTCTGTTTTCATTGATGCACTATAACTAAAGTAGTGTTTACTTTGCTTTACTATACCATGATATGTCAAATCAAATCCTTAATATAAAAGAAAAATTTTAGTTATGAAATATTGCTACAGAGAAATATTACTCTTGTAACTCATAAAGGAATTGAACAATTCTTTTTTAGTTTGATTACCATAACCAACATGTAACAATTGATGTCATTTTTACATTAGGATATAAAAAGCTAGATAATCTCATTAACTTACTAAGTGGTTAAGCAGTTCTACCACAGATGATCACTTCACACTTAATTGTTCATACTGGGTCATCCAGATGAAACAGAACAGGCTTACTTTAATTATTCAAAGGGTATTGTAAATATGAAAGCACCAATATATTCAATCTTCAAAAAGAATATCTGAGCCCCTGAGAGTATGTCTCAGATCCCAGAGGGGTTTACACTTCTAGTTAAACTGCCTTGAATATAAGGGAAAATAGAAAGTGACAATATTTCATGTGTCCTGATGTATAATTGAATGTTGCTTTTAGTTTGAAATAATTGCTGTGGAATTAAGCTCATTATCTTCCTTGATTGTCATTGTTCTGAAGGTTCCAAGAGATCAAGCATTATTTTAGCCAATAATAATAGTAATTAACTGTAAGGAGCTGGTGAAATGTTTGCTTCTTTAGGAGCTGCTACCAGAGTTTCTTATGAAGAGAAAGCAGAACAGCCTTTATGCTAGTGACTGATGAGCTTGGCTGGAAAAGCATTCCTCTGGAGCCTAGAGGTCAGGATGCACCAAAGCTCCAGGGAAGGATGCAAAAACTCAATAGGACAAAGGAGAAGAATTTACTTGCTCCAGAAAGGGAAGAGGAAGAATGGAGTGAAGAGAAGAAGGAGATGAAAGGGGAAGAGAAGAAAGGGAAAAATGTGGAAGATGGTAAAAGGCCATACACTCACCGTACGACTTGTGACCCCACTAATCTCCAATAAGGTACTAAACTCACCAAATACTTTGTGCGGGGGTTTTGTTGTTGTTGTTTGTTTGTTTTGCTTGCATTGCTTTGCTTTCCATTAATATACACCACTAATAGGCACTGTGTAGATGCAGGAGCTGGGAGTGCAAAGAGGCCTTAGCTCACACATGGGTTATTTACATTGTTTCATCTTTTAGTAAGATTCTCCCCAAAATCTATGTACCAAAATAACTATCACCTCACTGTCTGGATAAAGCAATCAGCACTCTGAAATCGACTTCACCAGGAAATGATGGAATGGCCCATGGCCCTTCCGCCAGATTCTCTGCTTCCTGGTTAGTCAAAGCAACTCACTTTTAAGTAAGCCCTGTGCCATTCCCATCCCTTACAGTAAGTTAGTGCCGTCTCTTTCAACATGACTTGGTATTTCTCATGTGGCCCCTAATTTAGGGAATGAAGTTGCTTGATCAAAGTGGCATTTTGCTGATAACTTTCCGGGCTACAGAAGACCCAGCTGAACTCCATTTTCACCAGCTCTTGTGCTACAGAAAATGTTTGCTGTACTTGTTTGCTCCAAGCAATGACCATTATTGGAAGAAGGCCGAAAACGTGAAGGTCAAGCTGTAGAACGGTGTTTCCCATAAGAGCTTCTGTAGTAGGAAAGTTTGTGTAAGCCTCTCAGAGAGTTTTGGACAAACTACTCTTTTTTTGTCATTGCTGTTAACATCTGTCTATCGATCATAACCAGCTTTCAAAACAATCCTGTGGTCCAAAAAGAAAGTGTAGGTAGTAACAGGATGGGCAAGCTTAACTTTGTTGTTATCATTTAAATGGTTATTTTCGATAGAGATAAATTTGTTTTGTGTTATATGTGAATACCTGCTCCATGGAAAAGGGTTAAAATATAAATTTGATGTTCATAATTGTAATAAAAATTAGTAAATGTGCAATTATCTAATTTATAATGATTTTGATTGATATATTTAGAAAAATACTATGGGTGCATTTACACACTACAAATTTGGTTCAAAATATCTGTCCAGTTCTTTGTGGTAAGACTTTACTGATATCACGGCCATATGCTCTGTTTGTCACAAGCTATCATTGAAATACTCGTAAAAACGCATATGTGGAGAGCCAGATGTTTCATTTTTACAATATACCATTTTATTCACATTTATAGTCCATGTGTGCTTATCTAATGGCTGAAATTTTATGAACATTTCTTTACATTCTTAGGCATCTGCTTTGTGTCTTTAGCTGCGTATCAGTAAAGAAACGTATGTGGGTATATATTTGTGTGTAGAAAAACACCTACTCAAATGGATAATTTTGAATGTGGACTTGTGAATTAATTCTACTCTATTTAAAACAACATGCTTTTGTTGAGGAGACAAACTATCAGATACCAATATGAATGACAATCCGTTGTTTCATTTCTCCCTGATAATTTCTCTTCTCCTCTGCTTCCAAAATATTGCTGACCAATTTAGTGCTTGAATCATTAGATGTTTTTACTAAAATATTTTACTGTTGCTTTGAATTGAAATCATTGGCCAGTATTTTCTTCCCTAATCTTATCCTTCCAAGGTAATTCAGTAGTAATTGTACACAGAAACTGTATAGAAAAATTATGTTTTGCTCAAGATTGAAGAGACAGATAACCGGGTGACTTAATTTTCCTATACTGAAAGTTGGGATTTTAAAATGCTAGGAGTGATCATTTTCTAGCTTATTTAAGAAAATTCATCTTTTCTAAGCTAGTTTCCATTGGGACTCAAGAGAATGCATACTGCCACATAAATAGAGACATTTTTAATATTTGTGATATTCCTTTTTTAATTGATTTGGGAATAGTCCAGTCATCCAGGACTAAAACACATGCAGAAATTAGTTTGTTGATTTTTTCTTCTATGAAGAAAGACATGATACTAGATTAAGTATGTAGATTTATCTTTTAAACTTCTTTCAATTTTATGAGGGGGGGAAATACAAATTGAGAAGAAAAAAATAGGTGGGTTCAAACCCAGCCCCTGCCGAACTGCAACATAGAAATGGCCGGGCGTTGTGGCAGCTCCTGTAGTCTCGGTTGCTCGGGAGGCTCAGACGAGGGAATCGCCTGAACCCAGGAGCTGGAGGTTGCTGTGAACTGTGAAGCCATGGCACTCTACCAAGGGCGACAAAGTGAGACTCTGTCTCTAAAAATAATAATAATAATGATAATAGTATTTTTCATTTTCATTTTTTTTCTCGAAGGTGGAAAATTGATTACAACTTACATTGAAAAGAGGAAGAAAGATTTTTCTTAATATCATACCTCAGATCTTTCCTTTGGTTTTATTAGGTTGACTGGAAAAGTGTCCCATTTTACAACTTTACATTGCTTCTTATCCCCACAAGATTATAGTGACACATGCAGTAAAACTGATTCATTCAACATACATTACCAGTTTAGCCAAGCAAATTATTACTCACCTTGGGTGAGCACACGAGTAATTTTTTGCAAGATTGGAAATCACCACGAAATTCCCATACTCACATGGCTCAATGGTAAGTAGAATAATCAATTGGTTTATCAAACTGGGACCCTGACATGAGTGTGTTATTTGTGATGGGGAATTCTGGGCCGTTGTACCATCTTGGAGGGAAAAAATGCCTTATAACTCACGTTGAAGTGAGTGAGTCTTGTATAAGCTCCCATAAAATATGCCTCACTTTCTGGGTTTTGTGTATCAGATTTTTCCTTTTGTTTCTTGACACGATTCTCCTGTCTACATCATTATCATTGGAGTGTCTCAGTGCTGATAAATCACTTGAAAATCTTGAATCTGATACTTGCCTCACACCTACCTGCTTCATAGCTTTGACTATCAACACCTTCCGTCACAGGTGGATCTTAGGTAAGAGGTATTACCAATTGGTGTCTAATTATCTTAATCCTCATGTGGAGCCCCACCTTCCTTGTAAAAGAAGGATGCTATTATTTTTGCCATTAGTTAGCTTCAAGCTCCAAACTTTTTGCACATTTCCACCTGAGTTAAATGCACGCACTTGCCATGTTTCCTTATCCATACTTGCTTTTAGAAGCCTTATTGGAGAACAGGCTTTGCAGACACAGAGTCTGGGTTCAAATCACTGTTCTGACTCTAATTATCTATGTAACCCCAAGAATCTACTTGACCTAGAGGTAATAATATGAACCTCATAGATTTATCACAAAGAATAGGTCCTATGGGTGATGAATATCCCACAGTACCTTAATGTGAAAGTCAATCAATGGCTAAAAAAAGTAAGTTCTCACTGATGCTATGAACAAAAATCAGTGTGGAGGGAAAAAATAAAATTATGATCCAGCTACTGTTAAAATTCCTAAACTATCTTAATCATTATTAACTCGATTTATTTTTCTCCACTCAGAATGGGAGTTTCATGTCTCAACTTCAATCAGTGTCTCATGCTATTAACAATTTCATCTTCCCATTGCACTAAGTTTATCCCTCTCTCTCTCTTCAAGAAGAGTTGCCAGGAACACTCCTTCTAAATCCTCAGTATGGCATCATCTGTTCTTCACCATTAGGTCCCTAACTCTTCAGCTGTATCTTCTACTGCTTCAAACCAGCTCTTAGATCTAGTTGGATCAGAGTTCTCGCTGTTCTGCAGGTATGCAGAATCCATCTGCGACTCATGGTGTGACATGAGATACAGCACCCGTAATCAAGGGGCCCAGGCGTAGATAGAAGGTAATAAAGGAGTCGGCAATCTGGGAGAACAAAGACTTATGGGAAAACAGAAGAAGGGAGGATTAATTCAGCCAGGAGTGGGGGTGTGGTGGGTGGAAGTGCTGGAAAAGGCTTCAGAGAGGAAGTAACACTTGAGTCAGTCGTTGGAGAATGAGCCTGATTTTATTGTGGGCAGAGGGAACAGCATGATACAAGCCTGAAAGTGAACAGTCCTCATCTGAGGCCTTCGAGCAGATGGCAGGAGGGATGGCTGACGGTGGAGAGGCAGAGCTGATGAAGCTGCAGGAGCCAGGCTGGGAAGTGCTTTGATGCTCTACCAAGAAAACAAAAAGAGAAGGCTTCCTTCGCCCGAAGTTCTGGAACCGCTGTTCTTTGTACACTCATTTTGGCAATCATTTTTCATGTGTGTACCTTAAAACGTCTTACTAAAAAGTGATTTATAGACCCCCGGAGAATTAGGAAAACCCACATCTAAATGTAACTTTCTTCCTTCCTCTGAAAATGAGGGAAGTGACTATTTCTACATGATAATTTCTACATGACTGTTTCTACATGATAATCTACATGATGTTTCTACATGATAAGTGACTGTTTCTCCTATGATAATTCAGTAAGTACTTAGCAAATGTTTGCTACTTAATCATCCAATAAGCATTAACTGACCACTCACTATGAGGCAGGACCTGTGCTAGATCCCTACTATACAGTGACAAGTTAAACAGACAGGGTTTTGGAGTCTAGTAATTATTTTTATTACTATTGATAATACTAGTATTAATGTAGGTTTTTAATAAATAGTATTAAAACAAATGGATGTGTTTCAGCCATATCGATATCCTATCCCTGGTTTCACCAACTCCCTCTTGCCCTGTCCTGAAGTGTGCTACATGCTTGGCTGATGGACCAGACCTGTCATAGCCAGTGTTCATGGAGTCCAGCAGTCACAGATTGTGCAGCTTTGATAGATCCATTGTGTTGACTATGTTCAGCAGGTCAAGTGACCCCAGAGGGCTGTAGATATGGGCACCCTTAGAAATATGACCATCTGTGCTCAAAGGCAGTTGGGGGCATAGCTTAGTCAAATTTGGGCTCACTGAACTGTTGTTAAAACTTGTAACCACTGGAGTCCAGGAGAGTGGAACTCCAGATTCCTAGAACTCCATGATAAAGATATCTGTTTGTTTGTACTGCTGGTGAAATGAGCATACAAAAGCCAACACTGTCCAAG
The DNA here is from genome assembly GCA_963574655.1 of Perodicticus potto. Taxonomy (NCBI): domain Eukaryota; kingdom Metazoa; phylum Chordata; class Mammalia; order Primates; family Lorisidae; genus Perodicticus; species Perodicticus potto. The sequence continues at coordinate 6,772 of CAUYRH010073677.1, forward strand.
TTCAGGTGGATGTGATGATTCCTTGCTTGAATAGGGGATGTGCTAGTTGATCTCTAAGTAGTAGACTCTCCAAGTACAAAGAAAGGGAGTGTGGGTCACATTATAGACTAAAACCTAGAGGTCAACCTTGAAGACAGTTTGGATCTGCTGGCCTGTGGCAGAAGCATTGGAATGACTACGTAGTGTGTGGCCCCATCATCGTGACAAGAAGAGTAATAGTAACTTCTTGGTAAAACTGTAAGGATAAAACATGTAACATCTGACCACAAAACACATTTTTTATGTTTCGTATTGTTTTAACTTTACCTCTGTTTATTTTCTGCTCAGTTTAGCTTTTAGCCTTTAATATTTTCTTTATTTTTTGGCAGCTAGGTACCCTGAGGGCAGATGATTTCTGATTATTAATTGTCTTCTTTTGCTACAAGTGGAAATTCTAATGTTTCTGTAGGCAGCACCGCAACCTCCCTCCAGGAGCAGAGCACAAGGCCACATCCTTCTCTGTGCAAACAAGATAGAATTTAACGTCTTTAGTCTCCTTGCACGTCATCTCTCCGAATTCCTTTGGGTTGGTCTAATAATTCCTTTAGGCTCTCTTGTAAATAGTTTATGATTCCTGATTTGTGTAAGCCATAGCTTCCAAGATAAATGTTAGGCAATGACTTTTCCCACAAAATTTTTTTGAGACAGAGTCTCACTATGTCACCCTCGGTAGAGCGCTGTGGCATTATAGTTCACAGCAACCTCAAACTCTTGGGCTCAAACGATTCTCTTGCATCAGCCTCCCAAGTAGCTGGGACTATAGGTGTGTGCCACTATGCCTGGTTATTTTTTTGTTGCAGTTGTCATTGTTGTTTAGCAGGCCTGGGCCGGGCTGGAACCCGCCAGCCTCGGTGTATATGGCTGGTACCCTCCTCACTGAGCTACGGGTGCTGAGCTGACTTTTCCAAAATTTTTAAGCATCTTTAAACATTCCCTTTTAAAAGACATTTGCCAACATAAAGAAGACACTAGAAACAGATATGGCTAGTGTAGATGCTGAGATCTAACTATTTAGAACGGGATCAACTTTGAAAGCCTGACTGCCTATGTGCCCCTATTTAAATTACTTTGAGTTATGTTTTGTGAAATATTACCTCAGTGTCAAGGTAATATTGCTACTTCTATTACCAAGAAGTAGATGTGCTTTGAGCTGCAACAGTAAGTAAAAAAGGAATGTCTTGCACATATTAAACAACAAATGAATAGTTTTGAAATTACTCTGAAGAAGAAGGTCTCTTGGGAAGTTATGGGTTGTAATAAAATATATTATGTTCAGTAGATAATTAGAGGAAGTGGATGAAGTTATCCAGATAAGAGAATAGCCTTAACTAAAGTTAAACAAACAACAAACACTGAACCACTCTGTGCCACATTGGAGAAGCGATAGGAGCTGCTGGGAGAAACCACTTGGGACTTTTCCAGCTGACCTCTGACCTACATCAGCCACACGGTGAGTCAGGACTTTTGACCGTGATGTAACCTGACTGCATAAGGTGACTATGTCTGTAGTGTCCCTTAACACGCAGTGTCACATCCTCAAGTCTCACTTTGTCTTCGCAACTAATTAATATTTACTAATATTTGTGAACCAAAGTGTGAGTGAGTCGTAGGCTGTGGCAGATAGCAGGCGAAGGAGGTAGGGAGTTTGGGGTTTCCTAAAAGATTGTGAAAGGCAGACAAATCTGGGATCTCGTATCTCCAGTGTGTGGAAGAGGGGCATCATCTCGGAGGCTCTCAGTTAGTTGAAGAAAATACCTTGTGCTTTGCTTGGAAAAGAAAAATTAAAAGATCTAGTTCTAGATATTCAGAACTGACTGCCTGGTGGGGATTGCACTTAAAGAGACTCATCCCAGGAGGGGCAGAGCCACGGTTGAGGTAATGGGCATGTGCCACCATGGCAGTTGTCAGCCCCAGGCTGGCCGCCATCAACTTTCCAGAGTCGGGAGCTGAGCCAGCATTTACTCCAGGGGTGAATGGAGAGCCCAAGCAATGCTTTAACACTGATTTTGCAAGTAGAGTCTGTTTTTTAGGGCAAGGTATGACGACCAAAGGACAGTTTCACAAATAGTCTTGGCTCCCACTCAATTATATTCGGCAGCAATTACTGAGAACTAATCCTATGGCGTGATTGTGATATAAAATACTTCATATCCTTAAAGAATTTAAGATCTGGCAGCACCTGTAGCCCAGTGGATAGGGTTCGAACCCAGCCCAGGCCTGCTAAAACAATGAGAACTGCAGCAACAGTAAAAAAAAAAATAACTGGGTGTTGCAGTGGGCACCTGTAGTCCCAGCTACTTGGGAGGCTGAGGCAAGAGAATTGCTTAAGCCCAGGAGTTGGTGGTTGCTGTGAGCTGTGACGCCATGGCACTCTACCAAGTGTGATAAAGTGAGACTCTGTCTCTACCTAAAAAAGAAGAATTTATAATCTATAAATAAAACATACAACTGAACAAAATATACAAAAATAACAAGGCAAAAATATACGCAAAAAGTAAGTTCCTTGAGATAGCAGCAAAGAATTGTGCCAGATTCAGTGGCAGGAAAGAGTATGTCCTATGGGACACACGTAAGATGGAAGGTGTCAGTGTGGGATGAGTTTGAAAGGTAGAGTCCTAGAGAAGGATGAGCTTTTCCTAGGCAGAGGAGATAGAAATTTCCCAGGGCAGTCTGTGTCCCCTTCAATAGTAAGATCCTGAAACAAAGTGGCTTTCCAGTAATAGACACATGAATTCCCACTTGCAAAATGAGGGAATGCACTATTTGTCATTTATGTCACCTACAGCCTACTTTTCGTTTCCTGCATTTTGCCCAGCCTCGTCAACTGTGATAGAAGGTGAGACGCAGCCAACGTGGTCACTTTCCCCAAGTCAAAGCATTCAGACGCTGGTTAAAGATGGGCTGCGGTTCAGAGATGTTTCAGCTGAGCACTGGCTTTTTTCACTGACTACATCCTGATGACACTTTCCATATTATAGGAGTCTGTATGCCCAGAGTCTGTGCAGTGATCTCCGTGCCCTGCCTGAGCAGATCCTATGTGCAGGGAAAGAGACAAGAGAGGAGCCAGACGAGTCCTACTGGTCTGGCAAGGGTCCCACCTAGTTCCCATGACGCGTCCTGTGCAGGTGACACATTCTCTAAGGGGTGGATAGCAGTGAATGTCATGGAGAGTAGGAGGTGTGGATTTAGCTCTTTTTTTTTCTACAGTGGAGCATTATCTGAACGATGCTCATTCTCTCTTGAATCTGGACTTCAGGCAACAAGCAGCAACTAGATGTGATTTTAAAATAAGCACAAGCCACTGAAAGGCACCCATCTGGGTCCTCCTTTTGGGAGGAGAGTTGGTTGAGAAGTGCTTCTTGGCTAAAGATTAAGCACAAGGGAAAATCCAGCAGAAACAGAAGAACTGTGGGTTTCTCACCCAAACTCCAGAGAAGCTATGCCCTGAAAAGGCTACGGACCCACAGACACAACGCAAGTTGGACCGGACATCAATTCTTCTTTTGAGGAGTAGAGGAAAAAAAGAAGGAAGCCTGTCATTCAGGGTGTTTGAAGGATGGCTTCCCAGTTCCACCAGCTTCGGATCCTGGTTTGGAAAAATTGGCTGGGTGTGAAAAGGCAACCGGTGAGTTAAAAAAGGTTGGGAGTGCGGGGCACGAGGCCATTCTCCAGGCGATCCTAAAATGGGATGTTAAGGAGATGTAAAAATAGGAGAGTTTAAAAGCATTTTTCAAAGCAAGAAATAAGATATTTAGAATTCATCCCACTTATCTGTCTTATAGCTAATGGAGCGAGTGTTAACATGCACCCAAAGCAGTCTTTTGAGTTCAGTAAATTAAAAGAATAAACCAGGACATGCCCCAGGGAAAGAAAAGGATGTGCCCTGTTACTGGCTGAATTTTGGAACCAGCATTGAATTCTGGGTACAGGCCAAAATGCTTTCCGAATTTTTTTGTAATGAATTTAGTTAAAAAGAAGATGAAGGAAGACAAAGTGTCATTTGAAAGGTACAATAAATGGGAAGAAATGAACTAGAAAACCAAAAGCAATAAAAATTTTGAATGAAAGGTAAGATTCTAGAATAGAAATAACTTGCAGGTTGTTGATATAGAAAAGCTTCCAAGAAATTTCAGTATCTAAAAATCATTTATTTGGCATTTACTGGAAATGCCAAATAAGGCTGTATCCCTGTACCATGTTTTTTGGGGAGTTTTTTTGCAGTTTTTGGCTGGGGCTGGGTTTGAACCTGCCACCTCCAGCATATGGGGCCTGCGCCCTACTCCTTTGAGCCGCAGGCGCTGCTGTCCCTGTACCATGTTTTAAGAGTATTCTTGAGTCACTGAAATTTCCTGATACAGTCTGTCTTCTTTTTATTTGTTGCAGCATCTTTTCTGTGCTCTTCCGTTAATATTTGCTTTTTATATACAAAGTCAGCTATTAGATCCTCAGCAGATAGAGTCTAAGTAGACTGAGAAAAGAATTGGGTTTTGTGAATTGTCAAACTTTCAGAAGAGTGTTTGAAAACTGGGGAAATCCAAAACTGCATTCAAGACGCTTCATTTTAGCGTGGTAATTCCCAGCCTCGAGTGAGTAATTATGCAAATCACGTGCGTCACAGAAACCAGCATTTTATCTCTGCATCCATCTCTCTCGAGCCTTGCTCGCAGTGCCTAAACCTTCCTTGGGTGCTCTGACATGGGTATGAAGAGAAGAAAGTAAACATATACTTACCTGTGTGAATTTGGTGGATAAGGTTTAAAATCCCGGGTTATGGGGTTTGGACATAAAATTTTAAACTCATTAATATTTTTATTTGCCTTTTTACTGGAAAAATAAACACAAAAGAGAAACTCCCAGCAATGATCACGTGGTTGATTTTATTTGTCATTCAGCGGGGAGACAGTCCTGAGTGTGTGGATATGTGGTCACAGGGTGAGAGTGGGGACGGACTGTTGTTTCTGCTCCTATGGGACTTAAGTAGCACAAGACAATTTCTCTAAGCACTGGTTTTTCTGCTTATAAAATGAGCACAAGCCCTGCTACACAGCTACTTCATGGGGGAGAGGAGAAACCTCATTTCAAAGTACTTTATAAATGCATTTCAAAACACTTGCATATACATTGGTGAGGGATTTGGGGCAATGTGAGTGTTACGTTTTATTCAGACCAAAGGTGAAAGGAAATCCAGGAGAAGGGAATGTGGGAGAGAGGAAGAAATTTACATATGGTAAAGTTCATAACAAGTGATGAGAATTCAATGGTTAAAAACAAAAGCATGGACAAGTAAAAACTGGTATCTGTTATGTTGATAATCTGAATGCTGAGTACATTTTCCTTGCAACTTTATTTTGCCTCAAAAATTATTTTAAAAGATCCAAAACCTCAGGGGAATACATTTTTTCTTTTCACAGAGAAATTTCCTCTTTACAAATGTTAATGACAAATTCCTTCCTTCTCTGTAAAGTAGTGGGTATAACAAGTTTTAACTTCATGATTTTGCTTCATTTTAGTCAGTTTCTGCTGGGCGTGATGTAGAGATGAGGCAAATCAGATATGTGAAAAGGGTCTTCACCGCAGTATCCTGTATTGCTCTCATCTAGCCACGGTTCTAAAAACCCCCGGTTATTATACTTTACCTAGGGCAGGAGAATACGCGAGCTATTTGTTCATTTAAGGACAAGGCATAGTGTGATCAATCTTAAGTGCACCTTGAATCTTGGTTGCAGGAAGTAATATCAGAGAAAGTCCAGAATTGGGGGGCAAGACAGAGGCCAACCTGAATCCATTATGACCAACTAGAGGGACAAGAGAGACATGTAGGAGATACTGGTGGCAAAAGGAGAGGGAAGGACCATTCTAAATGGAGGGGCAAAGAGGCAAAGAAAGATGCATTTCTTCCTTCACAGTTTTGCCTGAATTGAGCTCTACTTCTTGGTATTGGGAGAAAGGACTGAAGGCCACAGGTGGAAGGGGTGTGTGTGTGTGTGTGTGTGTGTGTGGTAGCATTGGCCTTGAGAGGGAAGAGTGAGAATATAAAGAGACTGAGAAGTTGGAATTAAAGATCTAAAGAGGATAAAATTTAAAAAAGGGTAAAGAGAAAATATAGACAAATTGGTAGAAAAGGGCTGTGAGAAGGTCATGTGAATTTGAGGAGAAGACAGACTTTGTGAAGGAACTGGACTTGGTAACAATCATATAATCAAGTAATCATTTTAGATGTAAGCATTTCCATCTCTACATAATCAGGCTAAAAATAGTAATTTAAAAATATACTTTTACTTCCAGGAAAACAGAAATTAAGTTGTGGGACACTGAAAATACATGGTATTTACTGAATGTTAAAAAGAAATGCCAGCATCAACGCCATGGCAACCTCCTCCAATTTTTTTAAGAGATGACATCACAAAGCAAGGGGATGGGAAGAATAATTATAGGGGTAGAAGTTAGGGATCAATTAATGAAGAATAAATGGTCTACCAAAGCCCAAAACAACCTCCCCAAACATATATATATATAGATAGATAGATACACACACACACATATATATACATATATACACACACACACACACATCAACACGCACACACATATACACAGAGGGTACCAAAAAATGTATGCATATTTTAAAAGATGCTCTCTATGTATTACTCTTTAAAGTTGAATTGAAGTTACCGTTACCTACCAGGTGCTCCTAGACATGCCATGCACATCCATTTTATCTGCAATTTGTACACTTTTGGGGAATGATCAGTTTTACTTACAGCAAGATCTCTTAAAGTGTGTATACATTTTTTTGGTACCCCTGTATATGGTCAAAATATTAAGGTAGAGGGCGGTGCCTGTGGCTCAAGGAGTAGGGCGCTGGCCCCATATGCCGGAGGTGGTGGGTTCAAACCTGGCCCAGGCCAAAAACTGCAAAAAAAAAAAAAAATTATATATACATACACACACACACACACACACACATATATCAAGATAGATTGAAGGTTACTAAGGAAATATATTTATTAAAAGTTTATGCTAGAATGGAAAGTGAGGAAAGAATCATGAACAGCTACCCAGTCTGAGAAAATATAGTGAGAATGGGATATTGAGTTTGGATTTTAAAAGGGTTTAAATTTTGAGGTGATCTTCCACAACATTCTTCTCAGAGTAAATCCCTCTCTCTGTTTTGTAAAAGCAAATATCAGAATTGTGGAATATTTAGAATTATCTAAATCACTACAAGGTCCTAGGTAGCTAAAGGTACTTGTCCAAGGTCACACAGCAAATTTAAGGCTCCAAGTCCAGTTTACCCAGCCACGGGTCTGTTCTTTCTCTTGCCTCTTGATGCTTCTCTCTTCCTCCTGAGTTAAGTTTCCCCTCTCAATATTCTCTGATCCTCACTCAGACTTCAGCCCATCAAAGAAGAGATCACATCAGCTATGGAGAAATTAGATATTTCTGTTTTTTAATGTTTGTGGTAGTTTCAATTCTCAATTGTATGGCAAAAGTAATAGAATACTGAAGAATAGTAAAAAAAAATACATTAAGTGCAACAGAAATGTTAGCTAATAGAGAAAATCAATTAGCTGCAGTTATTACCCTGCTGGGCCTCTAATTTGACTCTAAAAGTAATGGAAAAATGAAGACCCATTCCAGCAGAGATGGTTAGCAACAGGGAGGCTTACCTAATGAGATGCTAGTTAATGGCAGGAGGACAACAAAGAGGTTGCAGGCTGAAAAGACTAAATAATACAAGATAAGAGTTTATCTTCCATTAAGAATGTGGGTCCTAAGGAGGCATATGAAGGAGTGTCTTCAAATCTCTGCAGAAGTGGAATCTAATTCCAGAATCAAGAAAGTTTTCTAACATGTATACTTTTAGGTTTGCACTTTGGAGACAATACATTTTACCAGATGTTTAAGCCACCTTATTTCTCTTTTGCTTCACATCTGAAACATACTTTTTACTGAGCAGCTGCATTAAAACATGCAGTAACAAATGGACATCTACTGCCTGTCAGACACTTCAATCAACAGGTAGAAGGGAAATTAACTTCAGTTGTTTATTTTCAACTGTTTAGGCAGGATCACACTTTAGCTCAGGTGGCAGTAGCATTAGCTTTTCTATTGCAATCCCGTAATTCATTAAAGACTGTTCTGTAATTTGTTAAAGTCTGGCATTTTGAATCAAGCATGGCACCTCCTCCAGCAACCCCTACCTTCTTTGTAACACTTCCTTTCACAAAGACTGAAGAAAGAGGACGTCTTAGCTTCAAAACTTCAGAGCAGGTTTAACTAGTCTTTGAAATAACTTTTAGATTAAAACAATTTAGGGTTAAACTCTAATCTCAAAATAATTCTAAATCAGATTACAATAAGCTAGGCCTTACAGAATTTACTCAACTGTACGATTAAATATTTCGGTCCTTTTTATCTCTGGATCAGAACCATTTACTCCCTTAAACACTTTTAATTGCTCAAAAATTTTAGTTCTTCCTGTTAATTATTGGGTCTGACATGTAGTCAACATGCACATTTTTTTCATCAGTCAATGAGTAAAAAGTATCTGAGGTAAAGAGGCTTCAGAAGCGGAGCAAGAGAGAAACAGGTTGGCTTAACGTCTGACAAAAATGTGTTGTCTCCACAAATACCATAGAAAATTCACGCATCTCCAAAGCACAAACCGACAGAATGGATTTCAGAAACTTTCTTGATTCTAATTTTTAGTTGATTCATTTTGTAGATAGAAATGTTATAAAGCAGAAAGCCCAATTAATTGAGCACTCTGAGCTATTTTCATTCCTCATTGGAGGAATGAAAGTTTATTCCACATCTCAAAGACTAATCTCTTGCTTTAGAATATGAACAAGTAACAGACATCCTCGCCCATAGGATAATGCAAAAAGAAAGAAAAAGGGAAGAAAGAGAGAGTGTACTTTATATATGGAAGGTTGGACAATTCTTATTTTCAAGTTTGCAATAACATGTTGTAATTTTAGGTTTCAGGAAGATCTTTAGATGACTTTCAATGCTGTCATACAATAAGTTAATAAAAGTATATTCTTCAGATCAAAGTGAGCTACGAACTATTTTGAAATGGTTTCACTATATAATCAATGATTGATTGTGCTGGTGAAGCCAGACTCTAGGGCTTCACATCCAAGTTCCACCTTTAGTGGCTTATAGATAAAAGTTTATTTTGTCTCTTTAAGAGTCTGTTTTCCCATCTGCAAGCGGAAATGAGGTTATTATGTTAAAATGAGATAATACATGTTAAGTGTTTAACAGCATGTTGTACATTCTAAGCAGTCACTATATGTTAGCGATTATCATCTGAAGTATTCTTCATCTGCATTGAGTTCTGACACTAATAATGAGAAGACCACTTGAAATAAGAATTCATCTTGGGGAAAATATTTTGAGACAATATTTTACAGAATTGTTGAAGACACCCAGGAAAAGAGGGGACTTTGCTCTCTTCAAATACTGGTAGAATTCTCATGTGAAAAGGAAGGTGGAACTTAGAAAAGTGAGTGGTAGTCAGAGACAGGAAGGTTTCACCTTAATATTAGTAAAAGTATCAGACCGTATGAGTTGTCCAGTGATGAATATGTCTCATGAAAGAGGAAACTTCCAGTTACAACAAGCATCCAAGTAGAGGGTGGATGAACAGAGAGGGCTTGTGCCAGTCATTCTGGGTTTATTTCTGCTCCTGGAATATCCCACCCTCTTTCCCATCTCTGGGTATTCACACAAATGATTCCTCTGCTTGGAAAACTCTCACTTCTTTTTCACATTCTATCAAAAGCATTTCTTCTGCCTGACTTGTTTTCATCCTTTGGATTTTAGGCTTAGCTTCCCTGGGTCTGTCTGCCACTCATATTCTTAACTTCTTACACCACACCATCATCTATGGCAGTCACTCTCGGCCGTTTGGCTAAGAGCAAGTGTATTATCCAATACTTCGGCTGTAATTTTTTTTTCACTGTTTCCCTTTCTGAAAAGACTGAAAACATTTTATTTATTTTGCTTGTTTGTTTATTATATATTTCAGATTAATGTGAGGGTACAGGGCAGCGCCTGTGCCTCAGCGAGTAGGGCGCCGGCCCCATATACTGAAGGTGGTGGGTTCAAACCCAGCCTTGGCCAAACTTCGAAAAAAAACAACAAACAAAGAAAGAAAAAATATGAGGGTACAAATGATTAGGTTACATTGTTTATGTTTGTCAGGTAAAGTTCAAGTTGTAGCTGAACCCTGGGTATGCTGTATACCCTTACATTGTGCCCATGAGGTGAGAACTTACCAACTTCCCTCTTTCCTCCCCTCTTTTATTCCCCCCTTCCCCTCTCCCCAACTTGAATTCAATTGTGTTTTTCTCTCATGTGGGGGTGTAGTTGTTTATCTATTGGTTTCATAGATATTGTATACTTGCTTTTCCATTCTTGTGATGTTTTACTAAGAATAATGTTCTTCAACTCCATCCAGGTAAATACGAAAGATATAAAGTCTTCATCTTTTATTCTCCATCTTTTTTATGGCTGAATAGTATTCCATGGTATACGTATACCACAGCTTGTTAATTCATTCATGAGGTGATGGGCATTCGGGTTGATTCCACATCTTAGCAATTGTGAATTGGGCTGTGATGAATGTTCTTGTGCAAATGTCTTTATGATAAAATGTTTTTTCTTTTTTTCTTCTAGATAGATACCTAGTAATGGGGTTACAGGATTAAATCAAAAGTTTCCTTTTAGTTCTTTGAGGATTCTCTGTACTTCTTTCCATTAGTTTGTATGTACTAGTTTGCAGTCCCGGCAGCAGAGTACAGGACCTTCTCTCCAGATCCACACCAGCCTCTGCCGCTTTGGGAATTTGTGATGTGGGTTATTCTCACTGGGGTTAACTAATATCTCAGAGTGGTTTTGATTTGCATTTCTCTGATGATTAGAGACGATGAGCATTTTTTCATGTGTTTGCTGGCCATTCATCTGTCTTCTTCAGAGAAGGTTCTGTTCATGTCTCTTGCCCAGTGATAAATGGGGTTGTTTGCTTTTTTCTTGTTGAGTAGTTTGAGTTCTCTGTAGAGTCCAGTTATCAGCCCTTTGTCAGATTCATAAAATGAAAATATATTCTTCAATTCTGAAGGTTGTCTCTGTGCTTTAGTTGTTGTACCCTTAACTGCACAGAATCTTTTTAGTTTGATCACATCATATTCATTTATTTTTGATGTTACTACAATTGCCAATGAGGTCTTCTTCAGAAAATCTTTCCCCAGGCCAATAGTGTTAGTTTTTCCCACACTTTCTTCTAGAATTTTTATTATTTTGTATTTTAAGTTTAAATTTTTTATCCACTGAGAGTTAATTTTTCTAAATGGTGAGAAATGGAGGTGCAATTTCAGTTTTCTACACGTGGCTAACCAGTTCTCCCAGCACCAATTATTAAATAAGGGTTCTTTTCTTCAGTGCATGCTTTTGTACTTTATTGAAAATTGGATGGTGATTTGTGGCTGGGTTCATCTCTAAGTTCTATATTCTATTCTATAAGTCTATTTCTCCATTTTTGTGCCAGTGCCATGCTGTTTTGATCACTATAGACTTGCAGTGTAACCTGAAGTCTGGTAACGTGATGCCTCCAGATTTGTTTTATTTCTTAGAATTGCATTGTCTATTTGGGTTTTTTTCTGGATCCATAAGAAACAAAGTACTATTTTTTTAAGTTCTTCAAAGTATGACATTGGTATATGACATTGGTATTTTGATGGGGTTTACATGAAATCAGTAAAACTCTTTAGATAGTATCGATGTTTTAACAATGTTGATTCTTCCCAGCCATGAGCATGGTCTGTTCTTCCATTTGTTAATGACTTCTGTTATTTCTTTTCTGAAGGTTTTGAAGTTCTTTCTGTAAAGATCCTCCACATCCTTTGTTAGGTCTATTTACAGGTATTTTTTTTTCTTTGAAGCTACCCTGAAGGGTATTATGTCTATGATTTGATTCTCAACTTGACTGTTAATTGGTGTATATGAAGGCTACTGATTTGTGGACATTGATTTTGTATCTGAGATGTTCCTATATTCCTTGATCACTTCCAGGAGCCCTGTGGTTGAGTCCCTGGGGTTATTTAAGCATAAGGTCCTGTCATCAGCAAAGAATGAGAGTTTGACCTTCTCTGCCCTCATTTGGATGCCTTTATATCCTTTTCTTGCCTTATTGTTTTGGCTGGAACTTCCAGGACTATGTTGAATAGCATGGTGATAAAGGACATCCATGTCTGGTTCCAGTTCTAAGTGCTTTTACTTTTATTCCATTTAGCATGATATTGGCTGTGGGTTTGTTGTAAATGGCCTCTATCAGTTTAAGAAACATCCCACCTATGCCTGTTTTCTTGTGTTGTCAGAAAAGGATGTTGATTTTTGTTGAATGCTTTTTCTTCATCTATTGAGAGGATAACATGGTCTTTGTTTTTGCTACTGTTTATGTGATAAATTACATTTATGAATTTATGTATGATAAACCATCCTTGCATCCCTGGGATAAAGCCCACATGATCATGATGTATAACTTTTTTAATGTGTAGCTGTATTATGTTTGCTCGGAATTATTGAATATTTTTGCTAGGAATTAATGAATATTTGAATATTCATTAATGATATTGGTCTGCAGTTTTCCTTTTTGTCAGGTCTTTTCCTGATTTGGATATCAGGGTGATGTTTGCTTTGTAGAACATGTTGGGGAGGATTCCTTCCTTTTCTATGTTTCAGAATAGGTTCTCAATATAAGTACAAGCTTCTCTTTGAAAGTCTGGTAAAATTCTGGTGTGAAACTATATGGTCCAGGACTTTTCTTTTCTTTTCTTTTCTTTTTTTTTTTTTTTGGCCAGGGCTGGGTTTGAACCCGCCACCTCCGGCATATGGAGCCAGCACCCTACTCCTTTGAACCACAAGTGCTGTCCAATCTAAGACTTTTCTTTTTGCAAGATTTTGCATTGTTGATGCAATTTGCCTGGTACACAGTAGGTGCTCAACAATTTCCCATTGCATTAATGAATGTGTAAACCTTACAGAAATGATTAATATATTGTAGGTTGAAATCTAAGTATCCTTAAAACTCTCTAAGACTCTGACTCCATGAAGAGGAATGGGCATTCTTCATCTTAGACACCTGATTTTTATTTGTTTTCAGTGTAAGACAAAAGAACCCCAATTGAAATTTAGAAATTGTACTGCTACTCAGTATCATTTACTTCTGACATAACCAACTTCAAACTGCTCTAGTGCATGGGGCACAAACTCAGTTATATGCAAGGACAAGACAGGTAATGTGATTATGTGATATGCACCAAGGGCTTCATAAGAAAATAGAAATGGAGATGCTGCTGATGAAGTTGCAAGTGCATGAACGCCATGAACGCCTTGAACGCCTATACAGGTGTTCAAATTCTATTCAAACAATAATACTACTAAACCTGCGTGCAAGAAGCAAAACATATCCATGAGTCTGATTTGGCCTTTCTACTACCAGTCTGTGCCTCTACCCTCGGATAATCAAGAAACTGTAATTAAGTTCATAGATTCAGATACTATTTTAAAGCAGTTTTCTCAGATTTAAAAATATGGAGTAAAACTGTTTAATTTTAAATTCACCTGTCTCTTACTTACCTTACTGAAAATGATAATGACCTGAATAGAATCAGATGGACTAACAGGAATTAGAATACAGGCTTCTGACAAGGTGACTAAGTAGGAATGGCCTCAAGTAGAAATGGTATGCCTTGCCTAGATTTTTTAGAATATTGGTTCTGTGAAATTTTAAATATTTGAAACAATAGCTTTTAGCAATTATGGAGGTAAATGTTACTAGATAATTCAATTTAATTAGTAGATACTTCAGATAAGCTCTAAATGAAAATTTGGGGTGAATTTACATTTGATTGACTCAAATATTTGCTTAAGATTTAATCTTGTCATTTTTGAGTGGATAACTTGGCAGACTGCAGTGTGCCCTGATGTTATCATTAATTCCCCAAAGCGTAACATATATACAGGATAGAGTTCCTACATAGGAGCTCATTTGTTTGTTTTTATCTTTTTTCCTGTCCTTTTATCTTTTGCGTCCCTTTTAAGATGAGTTCTAAGTTTTCAAAAAGAAACACAGAGCTCTTTTAAATTATTTCTAACATTTTTAATTTGAAGTAATTTTAAATTTAAAGAAAAGTTGCAGGAACAGTACAAATAACTTTTATTTTTTCCTACAGACATTTGAGATTGGAGCAAATTACCCCAGACACATCAGGATGCATTTTCTACAAACTAACATGACCCAACCCCACCATCAAATTCTCATACCCAATTCAAGCTTCACTGGTTATGGAATAGTGTCCAATGTAGCAAAAATAGTCAGTTAGAATCATGTGCTGCCCCTCATTTCCATGTGTCCTGTCTTTGGTCTAACAGTTGCTTAGTCATTCCTTGACTTTCATGACCCTGACACTTTGGAACCTTCAAGACCAGTTGTGTAAAGTCTCTGTTGTTTCCTGTACCTTAGAGTCAGATTATTCATCTTGGGTAAGAATATAACAGAAGCAACGCTTCCTTTATCCCATCGTATCACATAAGATACATGATGTCAATATGTCCTATTTTGTGGGGAAATATTTTGACACTCTGAACATATCCCATTCCTCACTAACCTTTTGTTTGATTCATCTGTTTATTTATTTATTTACATTTGCATAGATTCATGAATTCCTAGTTTATTCACTTAGATATAATATTTTATTATCATAATATATTTTAATGTTTAGATTTGGCAGGTTGGTTAATTTGATGCTCAAATTTGGCCACAGGCTAATAATATCTGTTCTTAGATATGTCCTCATCATTCTCTGACATTTTTCTGAGCAGTATATCTATCACTCTTCTATCTTTCTTTCTATCTATCTATCTATCTGTCTATCATCTATCCATCTTTCTATCAATCTACCCATACACCTATCTATCATCTTTACTTTTTTTTTCCAGAGTCAGAGTCTCACTGTGTCACCCTCATTAGAGTGCAGTGGCATCACAGCTCACAGCAACCTCCAGCTCTTGGTCTTAGGTGATTCTCTTGCCTCAGCCTCCCAAGTAGCTGGGACTACAGGTGCCTGCCACAACACCGAGCTATTTTCTTGTTGCAGTTTGGCTGGGGCTGGGTTGAATCCGCTCAGTATATGGGGCAGGTGCCCTACTCATTGAGCCATGGGCACTGCCCTATCATCTTTACTTTATCTTTCTCTGTCTTCTACATATTTTCTCTAGCTCTGTTCAGGCCTAGAAATAGTGAGACTCCAAGAACAATAGTCACACCTAACACTCAGATGCCTACTAAAAAAGCTAGCATTTTCTGGAAAAATAGATGTTTGCAGGGCTGGGGGAAAAGGGTACAACATGAAACAGAAACAACTTGTTGAACCAGACAAAGGAAATAAATAAATATCACACACACATGCACGCGTTTAGATTTACATTTTATATTTTGGAAATGAAGAATGTTTGCCTATATTGTTAATTCTAGCCCAACGCTATAGAGTTCATTTCCATGTTTATAATTCTTCTGATGAATATTGAGAAACTTGGCTTCCCAAGTAGAGGCTTTATTTACCTTTTGGTCAGCCTCCTCTTCTGAAATTCTGCTTCTTATGAAATCAACCACCTGTCACTGCCTCTTCCCTGCACCAACACCGTCTTCTCCCCTGGGGCTCTGACTGTTCATGTTCTTGTCATCCGCCCAGGGATCCACTTCCCTCACTGGGTCACTGTGCCTCCCCTAGTCCTGGTGTGGACACTGACCTTGCCAGGCCCCACCTAAAAAATTTTGTACTGAATTTTTCATACTTTTAAGGAAAGGAAGGAGAAGAGAGAACCAAATAGAAAATCTGAGTAGAAAATAAACCCTGCAGAAACAGGACACGAATACTCAGGCCCACAGAGAATTTCTAAACTACTCAGTGGGCATGAGCCCTTATGTGCCAAGAACACAGAGCACGAGGATGAAATAGAGAGGGACTCTGAGACAATTAAAATATTTGCAAAAAACACCAAATCTTCTGAAATTGCTGTCCTTAAAGTTCTCAAGTCACTCCTATGTCTGTATGTGTGAAATCGACGTACTATCCCTTTCTCCAAATAAACAAAGTCATGGCCCATAGGTTTAGTAGTTAAATCTTTGGGCCTGCCTTTGCTTCTCAGTTGCTCATAATATTTAGAATCATATTGAAAGCAATCCTACTGCTATGGAAAATTTAAATTTTATTTATTACTTGCTTTTGTGATTAACTTGTCAACCTTAACATTCCCAAGATCACAGTGTAAAGGGCTTCGTATTTATTATCCCTCAAAAATGCAGTATGCAAAAATGTTCCGCAAACCACTCTGACCCAGGGAAATCTTCTGATTATAGTTTTTCTTATGGATTTGCTGTGTTTTTTGCCTTTAACAGAGTCTAAATTGCCTTAAATTTCCTTGCCTGGATTGAAAACATGTCTAAAGTGTATTTCAAAGTTTACCAAAACATCCTCATGGAATCATCAAATCAGACGAATCAAAATACAACTTAAATATATCCTACAACAGATGCCCTTTGAATTTGATGCTATTTGAATTTGAATGTACACTTGAGTTGGTATATATAGTTGATCTCAGCCACCGAATTCTCATGAGGTTTCCACAGAAAATGAACAGATGCTTCCCACAGTAGCTGTCGGGCACTGTCTACTCAGATGAATACTTTCTTTAAGAGTAATCATGGCATCAAATACAAAATTTATAAATCCACAAACGTTAATATTTTTAACCTTAATTCTTTATAGTCTACATTTCAAATAAGTCACATAGCATTAAAATGGCACCTTGTATCCAGGAACTGAAGAACAGACTCTAATAGACTACCAGAGAATAGTCTAGGATGATGACCCTTCTTGTATTTCTGGAGTACTCATATGTCTTTAAAACACGTTCTGTAGTGCTTTCTCATTTGCTTCTCAGAACAGCATGATAATTATAAAAATCCTGGCCTATGTACTTTGAGGTTCAGATCCCTGTGCCCTGACTTGCTCTACAACTGGATATGTTTACTTTCAACAAACTGCACCTTCTGCACCCCACAGAATACGAAAAGGGAGTTAGATCAGACTGAGAGTTCTTATCATCTTCCAAGCCAGGGATGTCTTTGGCAGTCTGGTCAAGCCTATGGCCCTTCTAAGAATAAGGTGTTTTCTCATCAAATAAAATAAAATATGTAAGATTATAAATAGAAAATTATATGCAATTTCAGTTATTCAAGTGTCAAAAAGCAAGTTTATGAAATGGCAGTATGTGTGTTTATGATAGCATTAGAGAAAAAGGACTAGTCGATCTGAGGCTATGGTAATCTTAACACGATGAGGAGTGTATATGGCACGTTGAGGTGCCTGCAGCAACTCAATGCAACTTTAAAATATCTGTGATGTCTATTGGTAACAGGTACTGCTAATAATATTGTGGTTCATTGCCTGTGTTCATCATTAATGGAAATGCTAAATTGAAGTTACCAAATAGAGGAGATAAAAATGTAGTGTTTTTATATGCAAATACAAATGCCCTGAATTCTATCCATGAGATGATTTCAAAGAAACTTTCCAACAGAAGATGTTCCGAGACTTTACGAATGCCCCTCCTAGTTAGGTGGGTGGACGCACGTCCCATTCTCCTCCAGCGTAGCCCGAGGAACATCGGCAGAAGCAGCACCCACGGGAGCTGGTCAGAAATCCAGAATATCAGTCTTCACCCCAGACCTCCAGAACCAGAATCGGCACGTTTACAAGATCCCCACGTGACCTGAGTACACATTCGTTTTTCAGAGTGCTGATTTACATGAAGTTGCTCAGCCTGTCTGGGTACTTTTCAGCTGAGATCAAACTGAAGACCTTAGGACTCCTCAGATCTACAGCCAAAGTCCATTTCTAATGTTTTCTTAGCCTCCAAGTCTAAGAAGTTGGCGACAGGCCTACCAGCAAGGAGCAGTGCTCTAGGACACACGTGGAGATTTTAGTAGAAGATTTAGGTTAGGAATTACTTAGGGATCCATAATTGATTGGGTTTGAATTGCTTTGGAGACTCGAAGAGCCCCTGGTAGGGAGTTTAATTTGGCAGAAGCAAACTGTCTCTGAGAAGTGAGGGAGGAAGGTAACAAGCCTGACTCCACTATCTGACCACACAGAAACATAGCTGCAAGCTGCACTTTATCAAGTACAGGCGAGGTTTGTCTCTATGGTTTGGTTTGACAGTTGCAACTATTTCCATATCACAGTTAAGGTTCTTGTGAGTGGCTGTTTTTCACTTTTCTCAAGCCAATTTTATAGATATGTAAAATATTGAGCAGTTAGTGCCTTTAGACCTGAATCAAGTCTGTATGGAAAAAAGAACACTTCCTAAAGTGCTTAAAGTGAAACTTCTCTAACACAAATTTGAATGCAATATATGTATTTTTTGAGCACCTATCTTGTACCAGCTAGTGGAAATTTGGGGGTTAATATAATACTATCCCTGCCATAAAAGAACTGTCAGATTATTTCAGGAACCAGGTTAAAAAAAAAAATCATTGCCTATAACAGTATGTTCGGTTCTACAATGGAAACAAAGGCCATGACAGCGGGATAAGAGGGTTACACAGAACTTTAAGTTCCTGTTTTCTATTTCACTTATTGACTCAACTCTTCATTTGCTCATTCATTCATTCCTTCATTCATTTGTTCAACAATATTTATGAGCCATGTCACATACCTGTCTTTATGGCTGACACTAGAAGTTGTAGGACAGGTTGACATTATGGTGGGTTTTGTATTTCCTGTTTAGAATATTGTGTCTTATCCAAGAGCAAATGGGGAGCTCTAAAAGATTTTTAAGGAAGAAAATAGCAGATTCAATTTGAATTTTAAGATAATCATTCTTTGGGCAGTCATGAGAGGTAACCAGAAAAGGAGGCTTTGGAAGGTCATTGCAGAGTTTTCAACCGGGAAAAATCATCCTTCTGTTTATTTAGAGAACTTTTGCACATAAAAAACAATCTCATTCCTTTTCTTATAAAGTAATACTTATAGGTAGTCAAATATCCAGCTTGTTTTGGTACAATGACATAATTAACAACTTTTTTCTGTCGTTATTTTTCAGCTTTGGACACTTGTCTTGATTCTATGGCCAGTCATTATTTTCATAATTTTGGCTATAACACGGACCAAATTTCCTCCAACAGCAAAACCAACTTGTAAGTAAACAAGATTTGTTTGTTTCCCTCACTTCGGGATTTATTTATTTCTATTTTTCAAATTTATTTTGGTGCTGCTTTAGTTGTTTCATTCTAAACATTTCTTTCTGCATACGTGGTGTTTTCACTTGAAAGTATCTGTATAAACCAGTTTGTGTGTTTTTTTACCCAAGATTTTTGAATTGGTCAGAAAGTGAACTTTGTAATATTTATTTCAAAAAATATGAACCTTAGAGGAGGCAGGATGTATTGTAATCTTTATAAAATTTTGGCTCTTTCATTATTCACATCATAAATCTCACTGTGGTATGCACACACAAACAAGTATAACATCAAATTTGGTCATTCTTTATTTTTGTTATAGAAACCTGGACTCATATTTGATCAGCAGAACAAATGAAAGCTAGAGGACTAAAAATCTCTCTCTTCAGAGCTAATATTTGAGTGGCAAAAGTGCGCCAACATGTTTAGTTTAAGAGAAGACTGTTTTCCTATTTGTGTGTGTTCATGTTTAGTTATTGCCAAGTTACAAAATGGGCAGAATGCCCACCTCGCTTTATTACTGTCTTTTGGATCTAGAATGGAAATATAGAAAGACCTAGAAAAGTCCTAGGAACTGAGGGGGGTGAGCTTTCAACCCCAGTGATGTATGTAACCAACACTGTTATTGTTTTTGGTTTTATTCCCCCACATGAAGCCCCTTTTCTTAGAAGAATAATAAAAGTCGATCAAATGTTTCATGTTTAACAAAAGAGCCATCTCCTAAAGAGCTTCTTGTAAAACAAATTTCTACAAATCAGATTATATTTCAGATAAATTATGATAATTTGCTATATAAAGGAATACAATGTTGAATTATTTTATAGAGAGAGTAACATGCTAGTGACTTTTTAAAATAAGAACAATGTGTTTCAATCACTGAATCCTCAGAAATAAGAGGAGAGCCTTGTGGAAGCTGCCCAAATTAGGCACAATAGGATAACGCAAAAGAAAATATTAACTCAATTAGTATAAAGCATTTAAACTCTTGGTGCTAGAATAAATAACTCCTTATATTTGAATGGAACCTTATTTCTAAAGGACTTTTGCACAGTCATCACATAAAATTATGGATGAGATTTTGTTAGGTTGCTTATAAAAACATCCTAATTTTCTTCTCTTCATACTGTGTGCATATTAGTTCTTTACAACAGACTAACACTGTTGTGTACAGTTAGCATGGATGTATCCTTGCCAGCCTTCAGTATAATGGGCTTCAGAAATAACGCGTTCAGCACTTAAGTAGGACAAATAACTCTTTGAAATATCCTGGTTTAATATGCTAATTATCAATTTGCTAACAATAGTCATGAAAGGATTTTAATTACTCCTTTCAACAACTTTATTTTTGCCAGTTGCTTATTTTTAAGGTTTGTTAAGTTAAAAAAGATTCCTCTTATAAAACTTTCAAGAAATATAAGGTATGTGAATGAGTAGCATTAAAACTAATTGATGCTACCTGATAGATTTTAAAGATCCATGGAGAAAAAAATTATGGAAAGCTCTTATAATTCTACTAAATTGGGAAGAAAAAAACTAGAGAAACAATGTGACACATGCCTTCTAGACATAATCTAAAGGGCTCTGAAAAAATACAATATATGAAAAGAGATGAATAACCATTTTTACTATGGCCTATTATCATGCTCTAATAATAATTAGCTATGAAGCAATTACCTTTCTGATTATCCATTACAGGATGGTTCAAACAATGAAACTGTTTACTAATCTCTTGGACCTTTTAAGAGTCAGTCTAGTTCTCTGGTTTGTTACTAGAACTGGAAGCAACCCTCTAATTTTACAGAAGAGAAACATGTAATTTGCAAAAATTCAATCATATAAGATAAGAGAGAAAGGTATTAGAAATCTCCTTTCCTTATTCTTTGTCCTTGATATTTGTATCATATCTTACCCCCTTATGCACAAATTCTTTCTAGGTCTAGACACTCTTATCTGGATAAATAAGAGCCAAATAAAATTTATACCCCAGCTTTCAACTTGTTTTATAATCAATGGAATAGAAAATGTAATTTTATGATCAGAGGGGCTGTGGAGTGATTTGGAAAATCTCAGTTCGGTACAGAAGCAGTCAGTTCCTTGTTTTCTCTCTCTGTGGTAGAGAGAGAATAACTGTGAGATGACAGTTTGGACTTAGTTATGTTTATTCTTTTTTATTGTTCTTGTTTTTGTTGATCTGTTACATGGAATGATTAAAATTGACCAATAATAAATAATAATAATAATGTTTCTTGATCTCATACCATGTGCCAGGTACTTACTGAGGTGGTGACTATATTATTCCTTGCATAGCTGAGAACATTCTTGCACAGAGAATTTCAATAAGTTAACCAAGGCTGCATGGTTAACAAGAGGCGGTGTCAGGATTTGAACCCAGCAAGTCTGGCTGTAGAATCTGTTGCAAGCTCATTAACTCACATTTCTAACATCTAGCAGTTAGTACTAATTTTTCATGTTGCATCATTTAGATTTTGTCAAAATAGACTAAAAATTAGCAACTGGGAACATAAACACCACTTCTTTGTCTCTGTCATGAAATCAAAAAATATGAGGAACAGGTGCATTCCAATATATGTATCAGAGTTATTCTAAATACAGTAGAACCTCCATAGTTGACCAACTCCCTGCACTGACCATGTCCATAAGTTGACCTAATTTTCATACACCAGAACTGTACCACATGTACATATCAGTACAGTAGGTCTAGTTCCTTATGTTGACCCCTTCCATATTTGACCAGTTTGTTACAGACCTTTCGGTGATCAACTTACAGAAGTTCTATTGTGTTAGTATTCAATGCTGCCTCCGTCAGACTAATTCTACTTGAATCAATGCAGTGGTAATACCATAGAAATCAGGTTCTGTTTAATAGAGTTAAAGTCCTTTCTGGTCTACAGCGCTGATGGATTCTGGACTCTCATCTTCATTTCTCTATTGCCCAATTCAGTATAACCCTGTAATAACATGAATTTGCATACATTTAGCTCCTGCCTTATTGGCAGGAGGGTCAACAGAGAAAGGAAGCTGAGACTTCAGAATCCATCCCTTGATGAAACTTGGCCACACTGAGAATGGGAGCCATAATTGCACGAGCCCGTACGTTCTTCTCCCAGAATAACCAGGCAGATCTGTAGGTCTCCATAAATCATTTAGAATGACTATAGTTAGTGATTCAAAGGACTCCCTCCACTGTCTTTTTGACTGATGGGTGTCTGGACAATCTGGTACAGTTCCTGCCACTGTGGTTACTGGTCCAGGGTAACATACTTATTTTTGACATCATCTGCTTTTCACTCCCTTTTGTGTTACAACAAAACTAGCCTCTGCAAGTAATAAATTCCAGGTAAAGGGAGCCCTTTTAAGCTTGACAAGCTGGCCCTGATACTTCTCTTTCACACAGGGAATACATGAGCTTAGGTGCCAAGTTTGAAGTAGTTTCAACCTCTCATAATCTCTACATGCAGAGGCATGTCAAGAGACAAACTTTAAAGCCAAAACACCATCCTTAAGAGCAAAGGAAAACAAAACAACACAAATCTCCCCAAAACACACTTAGACTAAGCCCAGCTGGTGTGTACAGCAAGTTTATTTTGTCTCCTTTTAATGCACACTGACCCATGAAAGTCCAGCAAGTTCCTAATTATTATGGAGGTGTTCTTGAAGTACAGTAAAACTCTGCCTGGATGAGACAAGTAGACTCCAAAAAATGCAGTCATGTCAAACAAGGAGTCACAGTCTCGCAAAGTTAATGAGCAGCAATGTTTTCCCAGTGGTCACAAATATCACTACAAGCCAGTGGAAATCACACTGTGCGGATATGACCATGCACTGAGTTAAGCTCCACATATCTCAGAGCTGTCATTTTCTGATGGTCCTGCCCCTTCCCAGGATAAGAGATTCATCCCATCCCACATTTGAAAACAGGGGCTGGTAAAAGGCAGGAGCTAAATGTGTGCAAATTCATGTTATTACAGGGTTATACTGAATACCACCCTTCGCTTTTTTTCAAATGAAAAATTTATTTCTTTACATCTTTTGTATTAACCTGGATAGAAGTGGAACACATTCTTCTTAGTAAAGCATCACAAGAATGGAGAAACAAGAATCCTATGTACTCAATCCTGATATGAGGACGATTAATGACCAAATACCACCCTTCTATGTGGGAGTCAACAGCTCTGTTAAACACAAGATTGTCCAACATTCCTAGCATGACTTTTGACCTCCAAAGCATATCCTTTGTCATTCCTAATATGAAAGTTATTTATTGAACAATTCATTATGCATCAGACACTGTAGTGAATATTTTGCCTATATTACCTGAGTTAATACTCATATCATGTTTTTCAACATATTATCTCTATTTGAAAGGTGAGAAAACTGAGGCACAGAAATGTTACGTAATTTGCCAATGTTCACGCAGTCACCAGGTGCGTGCGTCTGAGTTTTAACCAGACCCCTGTAGAGGGGAGTCGTTATCCAGGTCATAGGTGCCGATCATGGTAATTCTGTGTCATTCGAGGTCATAGTATATCCTTTTCCTTCTGCATGTCACCTACTTGCACTACCATAGACAAAGCATGGCTGGAAGAGTTAACCCATTGGGCTTTTCTGCTTGTTAGCATCTCTAGGAAAAAAAAATGTGCGGATGATTGAATTTGTTGGTGACTTGGTGGCTTGTAGGGACCGTGCGTGTTGTTAGACCGACGGTGCTGGAATTGCTGAGAGAAGCTGTTGTCCAGTCTGTGTTGACAAAGCCTCTAAGCCATCCTGCTGGCAAGGGTTGGGAACATCAGAGGGTTTGCCTGGCTCCACTCTTGCTGCTGACTCTCCCTGAGGTTTGTTTTCACAGATGTGCAGGCCAGCACATGGGTCCAGGATTCCAAGGTGTATCACGCTCTCCACCACATACATGATTTGTTGGTAAAAATTGAGGGACTTGGGATACAGGATGTCCCCAAGGTCTCTACTCATAGGAAAAAGCAAACAAACTCATATCATATTTTATATTTTTAATATTTTTATATTTATAAATCAACATGTAGAGAAATATTGTAAAATTTTGTAATGAATATTTAGTAAATAATGGTACATTTAGCTGCCATTTCTCATTTTCCTTACGTATGTATGTACAGCGACCTTTAGGACACCTGTATCTCGATTGGCTCAAAATCCATGTAGTGTGGGGAAGCTTAGAACTCATCATCATTCATCTTTTGCGGAGGATTGCCCAATGCAGTTTCTCCATTCTCACCAGTGCCAGCAATACTAGTCAGTCTCTCAGGTTAGAAATATGTGAGTCATTTTTGACTCCTCCCTTCTCTTTTCTTCCCATAACCACTGGCTTTCAAGTTAGAATCTATCTTGGGAAATGTGTCCTGGCATTATTCTTACCTTTCCATCCTTTCCGCTTGATTCCATTGTCTCATACCCAGATTGTTTCAGTAGCTCAGTAGCTATGTAAGCGTGTGCACGTGTGTATGTGTGTGTGTGTGTGTATGAGAGAGAGAGAGCACTCTACCTTTAACTCTTCCCATGATTCGTAAGCACATAATTCCCCCGAGATACTCTCTGGGTCCATCAACTTTCCCCTCCTCTTTGCCTGACTTTCTGGACTGTCATAACTTCATGTCCATTCCCTTCTTAAGTAGGACACCTGAGCCTAAGGAGATGTCTCAATGTCCCCTGCATATCCCATACATGTACAAGCTCACATCTAAGGCTTTAGCATCCAGATCACTCAAACTCCAATTGGTTCTTGTTCACATCTCTCTTGTTCAATATTGGCTCATAGTGGCTTTTGAGTGTGATGCTTCACTCTTGACTCACTTGTTGGATGGATAGTACAGTAACAGCAGAAATCACATCATTTCTTCATAGTTAGATCAGATGCAGAGATACAGCTAGTTCCTAACAGTGAGTGAAGCAGGAGTGTAGTAGGTACACTTTGGAAGACGAATATGGGTGATTGGATTCCAAATGTCACCCAAAGATGGATAGTAAAAAACTCAGTGTGCATCTGAGATGGGTAAAGGGCAAGGAGTCAGCCTGTTTGGGTTTGATGTTTGCTTTTCAGATGCAGGTAAATCTGACTATGCTGTCAGAAATGTCTATAATAGTCAGAATGGAAAAATAAAATGAATATAAATCCCCATCACTCCTCTCCAACTAGGTCCACCTGGGAAATTCCACCATAAATACTTCAGAGTTCTGAATGTGTAGGAGAGATTTTTGTGTAGGAGAGTTGACAGTCTGCTTCCTGCTTAAGAAGTTTCAGGAAATGTTGAAACAGCCTGTGAATTTCACAGCCAAAGCCCTATCCTTTACTTCTTCAAACAGCAAACCAGTAGTCAGTGGCTTTTGGGGAAACATTAATGACCCTTTTGATGGCAACATGGGGATAAACTCTGTGGAACTCCTAGAAACTGAGACTGGGACTGTATCTGTTTCCTCAAGGGTCCTGTGCAGAGCTATCTGAAACAAAGAAAAGGAAGGGAACCGTGGGCATGGCTTTGTCACACTCATACGCAGGGGTGGCCACAGCTTCTGCTGGCAGTAATCCATCTCCCCCAGCTGCTGACATGACTCTCGGGCAGTGCAGATGGCCACACCTTCATGCCACACAACATGATGCAAGGATTTCTCAGCTGATGCCCTTTTAGGCTCAGTACACACACAGTTGCATCAGAGAGGCAGAAATACCTCCAAAGTACAATAAAAATTAATTTAACAACTAGAAAAATAAAGAGTGTGTAACAATCACTGATTGCACAATGGTGGGTTTATTCTCTTTTATTTTCTATCCATTCTGTGCCACGCCCACTTTGGCTGATCTACATTACAAGCTTCCCAGCAGTGACTACCTCACTGACATTGGCCATGGGGGGAACCATATGTCTTCTTTTTCTAAACTCCTTTCCTTTTGTCTTCCCATCACAGAAAGCAAATGGCCTTCTGTTACTCTCAGATAGGGAGCACTAATATCCAAATCTATCTGATAAGTCAGGATGAATCATTGATTATTTATAACATTCTTGCAAATACAGTGAATCCATTTGTTGAGATCACCAAACCAATATCAGTTGATGTTGCCAATATCCCTTTGAAGATAAGATTCAGAGTTAAGAAAATAATTTCAGCTGGACCCTCCCTCACTTAGCGGGGAGCACAGAGCCCAACCACAGGTTCACAGGTGAGGGGAGGGATTGGCCTCATGTTGGCTACTCATGTTTTCCCACATGACTGGGTTTTTTTGTTTGTTTGTTTTTGGGTTTTTTGGAAGTTTTTGGCCAGGGCAAAATTTGAACCCGCCACCTCCAGTATATGGGGAACCACAGGCACTGCCCCACATAACTGCTTTTAAAAACTTTCTTCTAGGCATTTTCCAGGATACCTGGCCTATTAAACTTAGTCACTTCATGTGACTCTCACTATTCAAGTCTTCTCACTCTCTTTCATTAGGTTGCATTGTGTTCTTTGTCTTTGATAAATGACATTATCATGTGATAAGTCATTATCAAATGATAAGTGCATTTTCAGAGTGAAGTAGACCTCGTGGAAGAAATGCTACAGCATCCAATTTTCTCTGGCTCTCTGGTCAGTTAGAATTTAACTGTGGATTCGAATTAGAATGATCAATAATATTTTCACATTTTAAAACATGAAATCTTTGTGTTGGTTATATCTTTACACATTTATAATTATCTATGTATAAGATTGCTATTATTGTGAGAGGCAGTATAGAGGGTGAGAGACTCCAGATTCGGACTCCGTGGGTTCAAACATACGCTTTGGACAAGAAGGTTGGATGCCCTGAGCTAGCACCTGCCTCATAGAATTGTTGTGAGAATTAAATAAGTTAGTATTTGTTAAATACTTAGAAAAGTCCGTGATACATAGTAAGAGCTACATTAGTATGGGATATTATTTTCTGTATTATACTATTTATAATATAAATGTGTAGAGTATAGCAATAATCATCAAAGATCTTTGAGATAATCTAGTATCTTGTTACTATTTGACAGATGAGGAAGTTAAGGCTCATGGAAAGAAACTTAAAAGACCCCACTGAAGTTTCATAATGTATATTCTTGCCATCATCACATATTTAAAGGGCACCTGCAGTATCTCTTAAGTCTGAGTTAAGAAAGCCATGAGCCCTCAAAGTGAGCAATTCTGTAGGAGGGGACCAAAAATACTGGAAACTACACCAATAATGCAATGTGAATGATCCCACAGCAGTGGGAGGTCCAGGAGCAGAAGCAGTAAGGATGATGGAGTCAGCACCTTTGCCTGAGACCAGGGCTGGGGCTATGATAAAGCAAATGGATGCAAAATTCAAGGGGTTGACAAAAATCTCAATAATCAGATCGCTTAGATTTCTTTCTTTCGTTTGTTTGTTTTATTTTGTTTGTTTTTCTTTTGAGACAGGGTCTCACTATGTCTCCCCAGTAGCGTCATAGCTCACAGCAACCTCAAACTCTTGGGTGATTCTCTTGCCTCGGCCTCTCAAGTAGCTGGGACTACAGGTGCCCGCCACAACGCCTGGCTATTTTTTGTTGCAGTTGTCATTGTTGTTTAGCAGGCCCCGGGCCGGGCTCGAACCTGCCAGCCTTAGTGCTTGTGGCTGGCATCCTACTCACTGAGCTATGGGCACTGAGCCAAGATCACTTATATTTCAATGAAATATTTTAAGAAATAAAAATTAATGCAAAAATTCCATGATGAACAAAATATCAGAATTTAAAATAAAATCAGCATCAGGATTTTTCTTTTGTCTCGAGCTCCAAGGTGAGTCTTGAAGGGAGAGTAGGAGTTTGTCAGCTAGACAGCTAGTGTTTTTGCATTCCTTACAGAGGGCACAAGTGAGGACACTGAATGGGAAAGAGTGAGATGTGCCAGGAGTTTGGAGTCTGTTTTGTCTGAAAGAGGAGGATGTTTGTTGAATGTTGGGAGAAAGGTTGTCTGTGCAATAACCAAAACTATTCAACTTTATTTACAAGGTGATGAGAAGCTGTTGGAACTTTTTACTAAACTGATTTTATTTTAAAATGCCTATACTTTTTTCTGACCATAGAAATGATTGCTCATTATTAAAAATTAAATAACGTGCAAGAATGCATATTATAAAAAGTAGAAGTCCTCCATAATCTTGCCCTCTGAAGAGAACCTTTGCTAACATTTCAGTGTACATATTCTCAGACCAGATTTTTCTATGCATATACCAAACACACACGTATGCACTCACTCAAGTTCATGTGTTCTCACAACCAAAATAGAACCACTGGGACCAGAGCATGTTTTAGAAAAAGTTTCTGCAGCAGCATGGGAGACAGTTCAGATGAGTAAGAGGTAATGACCAGAATGGGCACAGAGCTCTGGTTCTTTCTTTAATGAAATCATAGCTGTGTACATTAATGCAATCGTGGAGCACAATGTGCTGGTTTTATACACAATTTAAAATATTTTCATCAAACAGGTTAACATAGCCTTCATGGCATTTTGTTAGTTATTGTGTTAAGACATTTGTATTCTACATTTAGTAAATTTCACATGTACCCTTGTAAGATGCACCATAGGTGTGGTCCCACCAATTACCCTCCCTCCACGCATCCTCCCCCCTAGAGCTCCAGTTTTAAGATTCCTCCTTCAATTTTCCTTTTCAAGATTTCTTTTTTTTTCTTTCTTTCTTTCTTTCTTTTTTTTTATTAAATCATGGTTGTGTACATAAATGCAATCATGGGGTACAATGTACTGGTTTTATATATAATTTGAAATATTTTTGTTGAACTGGTTGACATACCTTTCATGGCATTTCCTTCGTTATTGTGTGGAGACCTTTACATTCTACATTTAGCAAGAAGTCTTGATTGCATTGAAAATGTTATGGGGCTAAAAGTCTGTATATTTTTCTATCACAGCTAGCTATTTCCTCACATTTTTTTTATCACTCCCTTGTTTTTATTCCTCACCTTCTTTCCCAATTTTTAAAATCCACATTTCTCTTGAAAATGGAGAATAACATATGTTGGTTTTCAATGAGAGGTTAGCTGTAACCCTCTGATTTCATATCGTCCAAAAGAGGTTGACACAATTCAGGACAAACTGGGACAGTGAAAATGCAGCTAACTTAAAGAGAAAATAATACAGAAATCTCATGCTATTATCTGCATTTCTCAACGTTGTCTTTTCTCTATCTTTGTGAGTTACAGACAGATGTACTCTGCCACTCTGCCTTAATCAAAATGAACTAAGGATGTCTGTTGAAGTTTGTATATCAATTTTAGATAGAACATAAACCTAGACTTTCTGAGTTGGCAGTGGTAGTGGTTGAGATGGTGGCGAGTAGGGTAGTGTTAACAATGATCAGGCAGTGAGTGACCCTGCCGTGGGAATGCAGCCTAGGCACCCAGGCTTGCCCCAATCCAGGGACACTGGCACACGTGAGTGATCCCGCCACTGGCTGTGCAGACTCGGCACCCAGGTCTGCCCCACTCCAGGGACACCAGCTGCCGTGATTGACCCTGCCAAGGGCCACATCACCTCTGCACGTAGGCCCGCCCCACTCCAGACACACCAGCAGGCGCAAGTGACCCCACTGGGCCCCACATGCCTCAGCACCCAGGCCAACCCCTCTCTAGGGACTCCTGCAGGAGTGAGAAACCCCACTGCAAGCTGGGTCACCTAGCCACCCAGGCCCACCCCACCCACCCCTCCAGTGTTGCTGGCAGACATGAGCGATGCCATCGCAGGATCTGCCTCCTCTGTACTCAGGCCCACCCCACTCCAAGGACACCTGCGGGCGTGAGCAAACCTGCCATGGACCATGCTGCCACAGCACCCAGGCCTGTCCTTCTGCCAGGGTCCCAGCGGGTACAAGTGACTCTGTCATGGAGCACCCTTGGCACCCACTCTAGGGACTTAGGCAGGCATAAGCCAACCAGCCTCAGGCTGCATCACCTCAGCACCCAAGCCTGCCCCACTCCAGAGACTGGTGGGGGTGAGTGACCCCGCTGTGGGCTTTTCTGCCTCAGTACCCAGGCCTGCCTCCCACCAGGGCATTCAAGGGCACGAGCCACCTTGCCACAGGGTGCACCACCTCGACACCCAGGTCCACGCCACTCCAGGGACGCCAGCAGACGCACAGACTGCGCTGCGGGCTACAGCACCAGGACCGCCAAACCTGCCTCAGCCAGGGCTGCCCCAGCCAGGGACTCTGGTAGCCACACCACCTGTGTCCTCCCTCCAAAACCCTCCCTGCTTCCTCACCAGCCCATCCATCTGACCAGGGACTTGGGAAGTCACACAACCCTGAGCCCTCCCACCTACACCGACCCTACCTTGGTGCAGAGCCCTCTGCCTGACCAGAGACTGCTGGAGCCACCCACTCTCGTTGCCAAAGCCACTGGGAGCCAGGCATTGCCAAAACTGTGTGCACCATCCCCAGCCCTGCTGCTGGATTAGTGTGTGACACACTCCAATCCAGAGCTGCTCCCACAGCCACAACTCCCTGGCTGGGGCAGCCCCAGAGAAGCTACACAGGGTCCCCTCCTACAAATATCCACCAACAATAGAGTGATACCACTGGGGTCCAATCTTGGAGAGACGCGTCCCCAATTCTGAGGATGGCCAGAGGCAACGGCAAAAAAAAAACAATCATGGGGCAGAATCAACTGAAAAACTCTGGCAATATGAATAATCAGAGTAGATCAACTCCCCCAAGGAATGATAAGGCAGACACCTTGCAAGATCCCATGCATAAACAAATGACTGAGATGTCAGAAATCAAATTCAGAATCTGGATACCAATAAGATCAACAGAATGGAGGAAAAGATGCAACTAGAATTTCAAGCAGTAAACCAAAAGATGTCTCAAGAAATCAGTGAATTCAAAGACAAAATGACCAAAGATTTTGACACATTGAGACAAGAAGTTGTTGCCCTCAAAGATCTGAGAAACAGTAGAATCCCTCAGCAACAGAATGGAACAAGCAGAAGAAACGATTTCTGACATTGAAGACAAAGCGTACAAATGCTCCCAAACCTATAAAGAGGAAGAGAAATGGAAGGCAAAAATGGATCATTCTCTCAGACAGCTCTGGGGTAACTCGAAGAAAACCAATATTCGCCTTACAGGGATACCTGAAAACAATGAAGTGGCGTTATAAGGCACAGAGTCTCTTCTTTATGAGATTATGAAAGAGAACTTTCCAGACATGCCAAGAGATTCTGAAATTCAGATAGCAGACAGATTCAGAACCCCAGCACGACTCAACCCAAATAAGACATCCCCCAGGCACATCATAATTAAGTTCACTAAAGCTAATATGAAGGAGAAAATTCTGAAAGCAGCCAGACGTAAGAAATCCATTACCTACAAGGGGAAGTATATTAGAATAACTGCAGATCTCTCGATCAAACCTTTCAAGCAAGAAGAGAATGGTCATCGACTTTTAATCTCCTAGAAGAAAAGAACTTTCAACCCAGGATGCTGTACCCAGCTAAACTGAGTTTCATTTATCATGGAGAATTTAAATACTTTAACAACATCCACAAGTTGAAGAAATTTGCTATAACTAAAGCAGCTCTCCAGGATATTCTCAGACCTATCCTCCATAATGACCAGTGTAATCCTCCACCACAAAAACAAACTCACTCAGAAACTTTTTATCAAATTCCAACTTCCACAGTGATGAAAGGATTAAAAATGTCCACTGGACTTTCTAAAGATTTATCATTAATTTCAATTAATGTGAATGGTTTAAATTGTCCTCTAAAGAGGCATAGATTGGCTGACTGGATACAAAAACTCAGGTCAGATATCTGCTCAATACAAGAAACTCATCTTACCTTAATAGATAAATATAGACTCAAGGTGAAGAGATAGTCATCTATATTCCAGGCAAATGGGAAGCAGAAAACAGCAGGTGTTGCAAGCCTATTCGCAGATACAATAAGCTTTAAACCAATCAAAATAAGGAAGGATAAGGATGGACACTTCATATTAGTTAAAGGTACTGCTCAATATGATGAGATTTCAATTATTATTATTTATGTACCCAAACAGAATGTGCCTCAATTTATAAGAGAAACACTAACAGACAGGAGCAACTTGATTACTTTCAGCTCCATAGTAGTTGGGGATTCTAACACCAGTTTAGCTGTGATGGATAGATCCACCAAAAAGAAACTAAGCCAAGAAGTTTTAGATTTAAACTTAACCATCCAACATTTGGATTTAACAGACATCTACAGAACATTTCATCCCAACAAAACTGAATACACATTCTTCTCATCAGCCCATGGAACATACTTCAAAATTGATCACATCCTAGGTCACAAGTCCAACCTCAGCAAATTTAAAAGAATAGAAATTATTCCTTGCATCTCTTCAGATGACCATGTAATAAAAGTTGAACTCAATAGCAACAGGAATATGCATACTCATACAAAAACATGGAACCTAAATAACATTAGGCTGAAGGACAGATGAGTCATGGACGAGATTAAGAAGAAAATTACCACATTTTTGGAACAAAATGACAATGAAGACACGAATTATCAGAACCTCTGGGATACTGCAAAGGCAGTCCTAAGAGGGAAATTTACAGCACTGCAAGACTTCCCCAAGAAAACAGAAAGAGAGGAAGTTAACAATTTAATGGGACATCTTAAGCAACTGGAGAAGGAAAACATTCTAACCCCAAACTGAGCAGAAGAAAAGAAATAACCAAAATTAGAGTAGAATTAAATGAAATTGAAAACAAAAGAATTATAGAACAGATCAATAAATCAAAAAGTTAGTTTTTTGAAAAGGTCAATAAAATAGATAAATCTTTGGCTAACCTAACCAGGAAAAAAAGTAAAATCTCCAATGTCATCAATCAGAAATGGTAAAGACAAAATAACAACAGACCTCTCAGAAATTCAAAAAATCCTTAATGAATATTACAAGAAACTTTACTCTCAGAAATATAAAAATCTGAAGGAAATTGATCAATACTTGGAAGCACGCCACCTACGAAGACTTAGCCAGAACGAAGTGGAAATGTTGAATAGGCTTATATCAAGTTCTGAAATAGCATCAACTATATAAAATCTCCCTAACAAGAAAAGCCTGAGACCAGATGGCTTCACGTCAAAATTCTACCAAACCTTTAAAGAGGGACTAGTACCTATATTACTAAACCTCTTCCAAAATATAGAAAAAGAAGGAATACTACCCAACACATTCTATGTAGCAAACATCACCTTGATCCCTAAACCTGGGAAAGACCCAACAAGAAAATTATAGACCAATATCACTAATAATATTGATGCAAAAATGCTCAACAAGATCCTAACAAACAGAATCCAATAACACATCAAATAAATTATACACCATGACAAAATGGGCTTTATCCCAGGTTCTCAAGGCTGGTTCAATATATGCAAATCTATAAATGTAATTCAGCACATAAACAAATTTAAAAACAAAGACCATATGATTCTCTCAATTAATGCAGAAAAAGCTTTCAATAATATCCAGCATCTGTTCATAATCAGAACACTTAAGAAAATTGGAATAGAAGGGATATTTCTTAAACTAATAGAGGCCATCTACAGCAAACCCACAGCCAATATTGTATTGAATGGAGTTAAATTAAAATCATTTCCACTTAGATCAGGAATCAGGCAAAGTTGCCCATTATCTCCACTGCTCTTTAACATTGTAATGGAAATTTTAGCAATTGCAATTCGGGAAGAAAAGGCGATCAAGGGTATCCACATAGGATCAGAAGAGATCAAACTTTCACTCTTGGCAGACGATATGATTGTATATCTGGAAAACACCAGGGATTCTACTACAAAACTTTTAGAGGTGATCAAGGAATACAGCAATGTCTCAGGCTACAAAATCAACACCCATAAATCTGTAGCCTTATATACACCAAGAATAGCCAAGCTGAAAAATCGATCAAGGACCCTATACCTTTCATGGTAGTGCCAAAGAAGATGAAATATTTGGGAGTTTACCTAACAAAGGATGTGAAAGATCTCTATAAAGAGAACTATGAAACTTTAAGAAAAGAAATACCTGAAAATGTTAACAAATGGAAAAACATACCATGCTTATGGCTGGGAAGAATCAACATTGTTAAAATGTCTATACTACCCAAAGCAATATATACTTTTAATGCAATTCCTATTAAAGTTCCATTGTCATATTTTAAAGATCTTTAAAAAACAATATTTCATTTTATATGGAATCAGAAAAAAACTCAAATAGCCAAGACATTACTCAGAAATAAAAACAAAGCAGGAGGAATCTCAGTACCAGACCTGAGACTGTACTATAAATCGATAGTGATCAAAACAGCATGGTACTGGTACTAAAACAGAGAGGTAGATGTTTGGAACAGAATAGAGAACCAAGAGATGAATCCAGCTACTTATCGGTGTTTGATCTTTGACAAGCCAGTTAAAAACATTCAGTGAGGAAAAGACTCCCTGTTTAATAAATGCTGCTGGGTGAACTGGCTAGCGACCTGTAGAAGACCTGAAACTGGACTCACATCTTTCACCTTTAACTAAGATAGATTCTCACTGGATTAAAGACTTAAACTTAAGACAAGAAACTATAAAAATTCTAAAAGAAAATGCAGGGAAACCTCTTGAAGGAATCGGCTTGGGTGAATATGTTATGAGGAGGACTCCCCAGGCAATTGAAGCAGTATCTAAAATACACTACTGGGACCTGATCAAACTAAAAAGCTTCTGCACAGCCAAGAATGTAGTAAGCATAGCAAGCAGACCGTCCTCAGAATGGGACAAAATATTTGCAGGTTATACCTCCGACAAAGGTTTAATAACCAGAATACACAGAGAACTGAAACGTATTAGCAAGAAAAGAACAAGTGATCCCATCTCAGGGTGGGCAAAGGACTTGAAGAGAAATTTCTCTAAAGAAGACAGGCACACGGCCTACAGACACATGAAAAAATGCTCACCATCCTTAATCATCAGAGAAATGCAAATCAAAACTACTTTGAGATATCACCTAACTCCAGTAAGATTAGCCCACATAACAAAATCCCAAAAC
>CAUYRH010073678.1:0-13017 GCA_963574655.1 Perodicticus potto
CTGAGATACCATCTAACTCCAGTGAGAATGGCCCACATCACAAAATCTCAAACGTGCAGATGCTGGTGTGGATGTGGAGAGAAGGGAACACTTTTACACTGCTGGTGGGACTGCAAAATAATACAACCTTTTTGGAAGGAAGTATGGAGAACCCTCAAAGAACTCAGGCTAGACCTCCCATTTGATTCTGCAATCCCATTACTGGGCATCTACCCAGAAGGAAAAAAAAAAATCCTTTTATCATAAGGACACTTGCACTAGACTGTTCATTGCAGCTCAATTTACAATCGCCAATATGTGGAAACAGTCTAAATGCCCACCAACCCAGGAATGAATTAACAAGCTGTGGTATATGTACACTATGGAATACTATTCACCCATGAAAAAAGATGGAGACTTTACAGCCTTTGTATTAACCTGGATGGAATTGGAACACATTATTCTTAGTAAAGCATTACAAGAATGGTGAAGCATGAATCCTATGTACTCAATTTTGATATGAGGATAATTAATGGCAAGTAATGACATGGTGGGGGTGGAGGAAGGGGAGAGCAGAGAGAGAAAGAAGGAGGAAGGGGCAGAGAAAGGTAGAGCAGAGAGAGGGAAAGAGTGAGGGGGTGGAATCTTGGTGTGTGCCACACCTTTTGGGAGCAAGACATGATTGTAAGAGGGCCTTTACCTAACAAATACAATCAGTGTAACCTGGTTTCTTATACCCTCAATGAACAATAAATTAAAAAGAAAAGTTAATTAATTTAATTTTATGGTCCCCAACAATAAATTAAAAAGAAAGACAAACAAATAAACAAACAAACAAAAAATGGTACACATGGGCTCAGCGCCTATAGCTCAGCAACTAGGGCACCAGCCACATACACCAAAGCTGGTGGGTTCGAACCCAGTCCAGGCCTGCCAAACAACAATGACAACTACAACCAAAAAATAGCCAGGCATTGTGGCAGGCACCTGTAGTCCCAGCTACTTGGGAGGCTGAGGCAAGAGATTTGCTTAAGTCCAAGAGTTTGAGGTTGATGTGAGCTGTGACACCACGGCACTTTACCCAGGGCAACAGCTTGAGACTCTGTCTCAAGGAAAAAAAAAAAAAAGAAGAAGAAGAAGAAGAAGATACACGTGCAAGCATTTAGGAATGAAAAGTCGTGACATATTAAATGGTTCAGTAAAAAAAATGTAAATCTCATCGACACAGAGATATAGATAAAGTGAATATGGTAAAATGTGAACAATTTGGTGAATAAATGAAGGGTATTTTAGTATTCACTGTACTTGCCTTTCAACTGGTTTGAAATTTTTGAACTAAAAAGTTGAGGGACATAAAAGGATAAAACAAAAACAAAGGCAAGGAAGTATTCAATTCAATTAAAAAAAATAGCCAGACATTGTGGCAGGTGCCTGTAGTCCCAGCTACAAGGGAGGCTGAGGCAAGAACATCACTTGAGCCCAAGAGTTTGAAATTGCTGTGAGCTGTTACGACACAGCACTCTACCAAGGATGACAGGGTGAGACTCTGTCTCAAAAAAAAAAAAAATGCATAAACAAATGTGGAATTTCAACAGATAGACAGAAATCATGAAAGAAAGAAACAAATAGCAATTCTATAAATGAAAAGAGTGATATCAGAAATGCAAACTTCATTAGATGACATTACAAAATCTGAAAATTAAGTTATGGAACTTGGCACTATACACTTAACATTGGCAGGACTGTAGAAAGACCTCAATATGGTTCCATAACCTGGGTTTATCCGTGTCTCACAGCTGTGTTCATGTCAATGTGTGGTGGTGTCTTGCTGAGTGGTGTTCATTATAGTTATTGAGTGCTTTTGTGTGCCATCATGAGACTGTCATAGCTTGAGTTAGAGCAACAAACAAACATTAAATTTCTTATTAAACATGGCAAGAATGGGAATGAAATCTGAGACATGTTACTCCAAGTTTATAGGGATAATGTAATGCCATGAAGAAGACGGCAGTATACAAAGGGATTAAACATTTTTCTGGGGGCAAGAAAATGTCACTGATGAAGAGAGGTTAGGATGGCCAGTAAGAAAAAGAACTAATGAAAACATTGCAAAATTTCTCAAACTGTGCCTCAAATGTGTTAGCTGCCACTGAGAAGCATACCAGACCAAGTAAACATCAATAGAGAAATAGTTAGGAACATGGTTAACAAAAGATGTACAAGACTTCAAAATGGAAAAAAAAATACTGGTAAAAAGTGAAAACCTATTTAATGGGCATATATACCATATTTAGGGAAGATTCAACAGTGTTAAGATGGCGATTGTCCCTTCAATGCTTATAGACTTTGTATGATTCCAATGGGAATCAGGAGGTTTTGTATTATAGAAATTGATAAGATGATATAAATATTGGTATGTAAGTGAAAAGGATGTAGAATAATTGAAGTTATTCTGAAAAATAAAATCACTATCTAATTTCCAGACTCAAAGTAGTTTAAGAATTTTACATGGGGGATAAAATAAACTTTAATAAATACTTTGTGCTGGTTCGTGGATTTGCACTGAAACATTGGAAGCATAAAACATCCAGAAGGAAATCAGGGAATATCCTTATGACTTGAATTAGGCAAAAGTTTATTAGAAATGACAAAAGAAGCACTAACCACAAGAGAAAAAAATGAAAATTAAACATCAGCTTTATCATTTTTCTTATCAAAAGGTGAGATTAAGACAATGAATATGAAAACTGCAAAGTGGTAGAATATAATTGTAGTACATATATCTGACAAAAGACTTAAGCCTAGAATATATAAGGAATAACTAAAAAGTCAGTAGTACCAGCAATTTTAATAATAAATCTAATTAAAATTGGTCAACAGCCTTGAGAAGAAACTATACAAAAAGGGCATAGAAATGACCAAGAAATATGTGGATATGTGTTAAGCGTTGTTAGTCATTCAAGAAATGTGATAGAAACCACAACAAGGTACCTCTTCACACCCACTAGGATAAAATAAAAGCTATTGACAATAACTAGGATCTGTAAGAACGAAGTTATTGAAAATCTCATGCATTGCTGGGAGGACTATAAAATGATACAATTACTTTGAAGAATAAGTTGAGGGTTTCTTATAAAGTTAAATACGCACTTGTCCTACGACCCAGAAAATTCACTTCTAAGTATCTACCCAAGAAAAATAAGGCATATATTTATAAAGTCATGAGCAAGAATGTCCATAACAAGCTTCTGCATAATAAACAAAAGTGATAGACAACCCAAATACCTACCAACTATTAAATAGGTTAATAAATTATTATATGACAATAATCATGAAATAATGAAATATTATTTAATTATACGAAAGAAGAAACTACTTCTACATGCAACATTATAGATGAATCTCAAAAATATTATATTGCATGAGAAAATCATTTGCATATGAAGTCCATGTAAGCAAACAATCTTAAAAATCAGAAACATCTCTGGGAAACGGAAACTTTGAGAAGATGGAAATGTTCTCTACTGAGTGTATGTGTGTGATGGTGGTGGTGGAGGACACTTGTGGTGCAATATTTTTAAAATTGTTAATTAAAAAATAAGCCTTAAAACCTAAAATTTTATACCCAAGAAAAATATCATTTTAAAGTGAGTGAAAAATAAAGATACCTTTGGACAAAAAAATGATTCAGAAAGCCACAAGCCTCTTCTAAACTTTTTGTAGCAAGAAAAAATTAATCAAAAGAAAGTAATAGACTCCAGAAAGCAGCAGTGAAATAAGAAATCAGCAGACATTGGTGATTCTAAATAACTACGAACCATAAAAACTATAATGTACTAAACTACATACTATAACTCTAATTTATAATTACATAAAAAATTATTAATGTATAAAAACCAAAGCTATGGGTAATAGTAATGGGAGAAATGAAAATTTCAAGGTGACTAGAGAACAGAGTAAAAATGGAAATAAAAATTCATAAAGGTTCTTGTCTCATCAGGAGAAAAATGATGGTATCTAAGCCATTCTAATTTATTTTATTTATTAAAAGAGAATACATTCCTATAATATTTGACACATTTTTATGATAGAAGAAAAAGCTTGAAAATAGGCTTTTATGTTTACAGAACATGGTGTAATCACTGTTATTGTCATCTTAGGATTTTCCTTGGGATTTTTCTATATTTTTCCAATTTCTTCCCCAAATAATTAAATTTGGTATACAAGCAAATACATATACTAAAAATCTCATACATTTTTTAAAAAGTAGAACAAAAGCTTAGAAGAAAATAAAAGATAAAACTATTTTTTTCTGAGTGTTGGGATTAGTAGGGCCTAATTATCTTTCTACATCTCCTAATTTTTTATGATTCAAATATTTTAATCAAAGGAATGAATACTTAGACACCAAAGCACCTCACAGCAAATCTCCAGGAATCAATACTTCAGAGTTTGACTCATTATATGCAGTTTAGCAGAACTCTTTACAAGATTATGAAGTTATTCTTGCAATTTCTTTTCTTAGTTTTCCAAATGCATTTCATTATGTTTTATTTTCAAGAGCTTTTTGAAATAAGTTTGTCTTTGGTTGGTTCATATTTTAATAGAGACAAACTTCTCTTTGTCCCCAAAGAGTTCACAGTATATAGGGAATGTCAACAATAATTAGACCCAAAGATTGGGAAAACGGGAAATGAAGACACTATATGGCTTTATAATGGAATCAGCTTCTCTGGCTACATCATAGATGACATTTCTAACTGGCCAAGAGGCCCATCGGCACTTATGAAGGTTCGTGCTTTTTCATATGTTACCAGTGCTGTTTCCAGAGTCCTCATATGCTCTCCAGAGAACTAGTAAAGAATTTCTGGACTCCTTACTTGAAAACTTTGAACAAAATGTAAAAAAGCCAGTTTCAAAGAGCTTGAGTTTTTTTAATTGGGCAGACTAGAACTTTATTTCTGTGCCCATTACTTAACAGTCAGACTTACCAGTAAGGCAGGAGGGTGATTATACCTGCTGTTCATTCTGCTGTCAGAGAAGGTAAGTCTCAGATGTGTTCACACAGTACATCTTGCACAAAAGGCCATATTACCTGTGATATTTAGTCACATCAGTGGCGAAACCCAAAGGACAACAAAAACAAAATCTGGTATACAGGCTTTGTAAAGTCAAACCAACAGGTGAATGATTGAGTTTTTCCACCTTTCAATCTAAAATCCTATAACTAGCCTAAGAGATCTGAAAACCCTTCATATGTTAAGCATCACGAGATGGTAAAACTGGACTTTCAAGTCAAGAAGATCTTGTTTCAATTTTAAGTTCTGAAATGTTTCTAGCAATGCTTTAGAAATAATTAGCTCAGCTTTTTAGCCTCCATTATTGGCATGTGCAAAATGCAGAGAAGCAAACATATTTTGCACAATTTTGGGGTGCAGATCAGCAAAAATTGATATGCTATCATTATTCACAAGTGTTAATAGATAAGACTCTTGTGAGTACCTACATAGGCGTCAGGCATCACGTCAAGTGTGTTTTATGAAAATAATCCTCACACAGCTCCGAAAAGAAGTATCATTTCCATTCCTGCTTTACAGATGAGGACACTGAGGTAGAGAAGATTAAAGGACTGCCACACACTTCAGGTGGTAGAGCTCATCATTCATGCCTCCATAGCAAAACAGCCAGTGTTTGGAAAATAAAACCAAACTAAGCACCAAAAGGTAAACCCTGTGCCTGCCTCCCTCCTTTCCCCATACCTTCCTTCCTTCCTCCCACTCTCCCTATCTTTGTTTTTTTTCTCTCTCTCTGTGTATCACTTTCTTTTAGAGACAGGGTCTCACTCTGACATCCAGGCTTGAGTACAGTGTCATGATCACAGCTCGCTGTAACATGGAAATCCTGGGCTCAAGTGATCCTCCTGCCTTGGCCTCTCCAGTTTTTTGTTTGTTTGTTGTTTGTTTTTGTAGGTAAGGGGTCCCTTTATGTTATCCAGGTTGGTCTCGAATTCCTGGCCTCAAGCAAGCCTCCTGCCTCAGCCTCCCAAAGTGCTGGGATTACAGACATGAGCTGCTATGCCTGACTGAGGCTACTTTAGAAAATGGTCTTTTTCTCTTTGCAAAGATGTTTGGGCCATCAGCTATTGGCTAAGAGTCAGTGGGTTTTCACTGTACTCCTAGGGGTTGATACACCAAACAAAACACTTGGCTTGGCTTCTCTTTAGATTGGACTCTCCCTGCTCTCCTATGGACTCTGACCCTGTCATGGCTCAGTGAGCCCCCATGTCTGGCCATTCCAATTGGTAAGTTTATGCACACAAAAGTCATGGAAGTCATAATCTTGTCTCTTAATGCATGTCATGCAAGGGTTTAGTAATGTGGAAATTTTTTTAAGTCCTTTTATAGATGTAAAGGTACGCTGTTCTTTTTTTTTTTTTTTTTTTTTTTTGGTTTTAAGATGGCTCAAGATGCCAAAACAGGAAAATGTGTTGACTTGAAGATGGACATTTTTATTTTTAAAATCTAAAAATGAATTCCTCTGCTTCTCATTGCCAAGTTTAAGATTCTGTTTCACTGTAGCTCTGATTGCTGAGACTTTTCCAATATCTGCTGTAAAATGCTGGGGACCTCCTCAAATTTGCTTTGGGGATAAGTTGCATTCTGAGATAGATGTTTTAGAAACCTCTTGAAAAAGATTTTGGTTGAAAAAATGACCAGTGTATTACTAAGAGAGAAAAAAATACATTTTTATTTTTTAATAAACAACCACTTTTTAAAAAGGTAACTCAGCATAGTTTAGGGGCTTAGAACCTATCCAGCTCTATTCAAACCGCCCTGTGACATGCATACTTTTGATACAAATATTTGCCACCTTTTCTCCTCTTGTAAGATACATCGTACATAGCATCATTCTGGCCATGACCTTGTATCTTGCTTTATTTTGTTTGGTTGTTCTTGGGTGCATTTTCTGGTCAGTTGTTCTCCCCCCACCAGACTGTGAACTTTTTCAGGAAGACATGAGATCGAATGATTTCTTTTTCTCCAGCAACTATCTTAGGTCAAGTTAAATTTCCCCAAGTTCAAAAAAATGACCTAAGAAGTCACAAATAGACTTTGTGGGCTGTGTTCTCTCAGAGCTCTGCTCAAACAAGTGAAAAGGTAAAGAAGATCTTTGGAGGATCTCACACACTCAACCTTCTCAGCCGGTTTCTCCTTTCTTCTCTCATTATTTTTCACTGACCTGCTCTATGCCATATGTGTTGTCCATTCCATACCACGAAAACCAGTAGCCATGACCAGTAGTGGCTAGAAGGCTCCTTCCAGAACAGGTTCAGCCCTTTGGAGCTGGGAAGCCCTGAGAACAGCACATGTCCTCCTTGAAAGCCTGATTTCTTCACTTTTAAAATAGACCTGATCATGACCATTCCTGCTGCAGAGATATCACAATGCCCTGATGAGTTGCTATGTCAGCCCATGAATCAGTACATGACGAGGAGCTGGCAGAGGGTAGAGAATTAGCCACATCAACTCTGTTGCCTCCATTTTGAACTCAGACCAAGGCAGCCCATAGGAGTAGGGATGAAAAAGCACAAGTGGTCAGAAAAATTTGCTCATACTCCTGAAGCAACTCTCAGTTTTTCAGGTGAGGACACCATAGCTCAGAAAAGTTAGTTTACTTCTCTCTCAGATTTAATAAAATGACTTAGCCCCTGTTTCTGACAGCCCCTGTATTACTCCTTTCAATAACAACAATAATAGTTATTGAAAATGCTCATAGTGTCATGCACTATATAAAATGCTCCTAGATAAGCCCTATATATGGATACTTTCCAAAAGTGGG
Source organism: Perodicticus potto (assembly GCA_963574655.1). Taxonomy (NCBI): domain Eukaryota; kingdom Metazoa; phylum Chordata; class Mammalia; order Primates; family Lorisidae; genus Perodicticus; species Perodicticus potto. The sequence continues at coordinate 7,819 of CAUYRH010073678.1, forward strand.
CATGGGTACCACTGAGGATGAGTAAGATACTTTTAAGTGGGACACACACTAAAATTTAGACCAAAAATCAGTAAGTATCACTTTCTTCTTCTACAGCTTCTTTACAGTAAGGATATCACTTCTTCCTGGACAACAGAGTGTTTCCTTTGCAAATGTATTTGTTTACATACTTTATCAGATAAAGAAAAAATTGCGTAGGAAAAAAATGTTAAGTGAGTGGTAAGGTTGCAGAGGCATTAGATGAAGGACTAAAACATGGCAATCCTGCTCAAATAGATCTTCATTTAACATCATTAAAATTGACATAATTTGAGATATAATTAACCCCATCTTTTAATGAGGAGACCATATTCAGACAGGCAAAGAGATGGCACAACACTCTCGGTTACTAAGGCACAAAGTCAAGAGCAGCAGGAATTAGACTCAGGGTTTCTAATTTTAAGACTAGTGTTCATGGCATCTGCCTTCCCTATGCTGCTTTCATTCATTTATTCATCTATTAATTCATTAATTTGTTTGCTTAAGATATCCTCAGTGCACATGGATTGCCTTTAATTACACCAAAAATAAACCCAAATGACCCAACATCAACTGTCACCCGCTTCAGCTTGTCCTGAACAAAGCATCCTTTTAAAGGGCCTCCTTTTTTCTCTTTGCAGGAAAAGACAGAAAGTGTTTTCATTTGAGGATCCATCTACCAAGTCCCACAAGTTGAAGGCTGAAAATTTCCTCTACCCTGTTGAGAGTTAAGTTTCTATTTTGGGGAAAGTCGATCTCCTCAGTTCAAAGAAAAACATATTCAAAAAGAGGGACCAATGCACACAGCACATAGCAAAGGCAGCATCTTGAACATCAGATAGCCTGAAAAAAAATGAAATGCTGATCTATGAGTAAAGAAATCAGAACCATATGGCTTTTCCTCCCTTAATAGACATATGGGCTTTACAAAATAGGGAGAAACATACTTGGCAAGACACATTTCAAATTTTACTCAAACCACAAAACTTTAAAAATATCTTAACATGTCTAATGAACCCAAAATGTGTCCTTGTTCACCCAAATTAATCTAACACCATTTTAGTAAACATTTATACCTACTATGTGCCAGGCACATAAACACACACGCACATACACACAAGTGCTGAGAGTGGGAAACGTGGATGAGGCAAATATATAATGCAATATAATACATGATATATGTTTGTGGGAAATATTATTGAGGGCTCAGTGGAGAAAGAAGCTAATTGTGCCACCAGAGTAGAGCACTGGCCTGAGAAAGCTACTAAGAAAGGTAACATTTGCATCAGGCTTTGCAGAGTCTTCTAAGCAAAGAGGGAGGGAAGAAATTGGAGGCCAAGAGAAAAGCAGGAACAAAGGTCTTAAAAATGTAGGGAGGTCATGAATACAGGCATTGTCAGGAGGATGCAGCCTGGGGACCTGGTGCTGGTATGAGAGAAGAGACTAACATGCTTAGCTGGTCAAGGCCACCCAGGGAACTTGGACTCAAAACTTTAAATAATGAGAGAATCATGAGAGAAAAAAAAACTTTTTAAAGTAATGATAAAACAATATAAATTCATGGAATTTTTTGAAACATGGAGAGTGAAAAATGGTACAAACTTGATTGAAGAAGAAACAATAGTTTCCTGGGCATCTTTCTAGAAATTTCCACACCAATATCATAGAGATGTACGTGTGTGTGTGTGTGTACTTGTAGATATAAATTGTATTCTACTTAACATTGTGGAAGGAGGTCAAGGCAGAAGTGTCACATAATCCGAGATGCACTTTAGAAACATCTCAACGCCTCATCAGTTACTAAACTAACACCAAGCAAGAGGTTGGGTGGAGACCCACATGGCAGTTCAGGAAGGTCTGGTTCCGGTAAGCCCCATCTTTGGATGTTTCTGAGCTCTTCCTCAGATCTAGAGTTTTATAGAATGTCTCTAACTCGTTTTTCTTTTTCTTTTTTTTTTTTTTTCCGGCTGTGCTATTTACTTCCATCCATAGAGTCGCTTCAGTTCAATAAATGATGTGTTTGCCATCAGAACAATTTGATTCTCGTTCTAATTATAGCAACAAGCTGCTTCCCCTAAGCATATTATGGGTGTTTCATTATTTTAAATTGTTATCTTCCATATTAATTACAGAAACAGTTGATCTTTTCTGATAAGCAGGCAGCTGCAAATTCCCTTTTTTATGTCTCATTGTAATAGGTGAAGCATCAGGTAAAAATTAAATCAAATCCTAATACAAGACATGATGGGAGCACATTTAGGTTGCAATGCATCGTCTTCATTTGGCTGGGACTTGCTGTTTTCCAGAAGCACAGAGCTGCCGGGATCAGTCCACGGGCAGGGCACACCCTCCAGCTAGCTTGGTTCTGCTGACCAAGGTCTTGTAAAAGCCTCCTCCTCTGGGAAAATGAATTGATTCAAGGAGTAAATCAGCTCCTAAAATGGGGAAGGCCAGAGAGACACTGACACCCTGTTCTGAACCATAATTGGGGCTGTCACTCACTGGAAGGAGAGTTCAGGGTGGTGGGACATGGTTGTTCTGGGAAAGCCACTCCCTGCAAGGAGAGAGGCCAAAGGCTCAAGTGACTCAGCTTAGATGTTCCTGATTACCATCAGGAGTTGAGACAGGTGGGGCTATCCCAACTCAGAGCCCAAAAGTCTGAATTGCCCAGACAAGTCTCTAGCCTTCACCTTCCTGGTCATGTGTCAAGACCAGCGCCAGGGGCAAAGGCTACATGATTGTGAAGGAGTAGCCTGTATTTAGTGTGACCTCCTGAACTCAAGAGGCAAGCTAGGCCATTGCCCTCCCCACACCACCTTCTCTGCCTTATTTATGTGTGCTCTATCTCAAGGTACTGAATCAGGAATACAAAAAAGGAAGGGGACGAAGGAGAGAAAGAAGAAAGAAAAAAGAGAGACAGAGAGGAGGAAGGAAGGAGCGAAGGAAGGGAGGGAGGGAAAAAGAAAGCAAAAAAGAAAGAAAAAAAAGGGAGGGAGAGAAGAAAGAAAGGAAGAGAAGGAGAAGTGAGAGAAGGACAGGAGGGAAGAAAGAAAACAAGGAAGGAAGAAAGGAAGAGAGGGAGGGAGGGAGGGAGGAAGGAAGGAAGGGAGGGAGGGAGGCAGGGAGGGAGGGAAGGGAAAAGGGAGGAGAAGAAAGAAAGGGATAGAGATAGAAAATCAACTTTGTGATTCAATGAGATGAATAATAGGATAAAGAATTCAAAGTGAAAGAAGGCAAAGATATTAGTAAAATAGAGAGAAAAATTAGTTCATTGAAACGTATGATTAGCAGTCCTTTGTAACTGCTAAAGTCGGATCAAAAATTTAGCTCTGAGCTTCCCAGCAGCTAAAGGGAAGAAGGAAACACAATCAATTGTAATATTAGGGAAAGGAAAAACATAAGACAAGCCACTCAGAAGAAATTCAAGTCTAAAATAAACTTCTCCAGGATGGCCTCATAAAAAGGGTGTGAGAGTTCTGAGTAGAATTGACAATATCCCCAGTGGGAACTCTACAAAATAAGCCTAATTTTTAAGACACCTATGACAAACAGAGGTGGTAACACCAAAGTTCAGCTCTATTAAAGGCCTCCTTGTGGAAGCATGCTGCAAAACCCTTGATGGTCTGAACTACTTTGGCCTTGAATAAAGCTGGAGTCCAGAAAATGTTCATACACCAGTTGAGTTATTTCTGCTGCACAGAATCACCAGAATGTACAAAGGGGATTCACAGAAAAGCCAACCCTCAGTGTGTTCAGGAGCAGTGGGAAATGCCTCTTAACTCAACATCAGTGTATATAAAAGAAAGGTATGGAAAATCTCCTTCCTGCACAATGTGAACAGGCCCTCACTCTTAACCAGGGGTTTGCATTCTAGCTGCTAGCTGTCCAGTCAAACTTTCTGTGATGATGGAAATGTTTTATATCTTCTTGTCCAATGTGGCAGCCACATGTGGCAACTGAGAACTTGACATGTGGCCAATGCAACAGAGGAACAGAGCTTCTAGTCTTATTTAATTTTAATGGATTTAAACTTAGGTTTCAGGAGCCAGGCTTGGCTAGTGGCTACTGTACTGATTGGCATAGGGGGTGACTTTCTCCTCTGCACTGTGGCTTCCTCTCCTTCTAGCAGTTTCCAGGGGGGACAACATTTACTTTTCTCTCCACTTAAAGATGAACATAAAGTGGGATCCAGGCAAGAACTTCTCCCGAGGGAAGCCTAAGGGAACTGAAAGAGCAGGGTATTTGTCACAAGAATTGGGTTCCAAACTTGACTCGAACAACCCTTAACTCAGATAATCTCGTCTCTGAGCTTCAGTTACCCCATGTCTTAAAGGAGAATAATAATCCCCACTTCATCTCCTGAAAGCAGCTGGAGATGCAGCTGTAAATAGAAACAGCCACACAAACACAGCTATGCACACATGAACAAAGGGAAACAGGTTTAAATGGGTGGACCCAGAGTGAGAAGACCATCGTGGAACACGGTCCTTGTCTCTACTTTCTTAGTGTCAAGAAGGTATTGACGTTGTACTTGTAAAAAATTCTTTCAAAGCGAATTAAAAAAAAAAAAACAATTTGACATACATTTGTTTTAATTTGGTTTTTTCTCCCACATATTATGTATCACTGAGGTGAGAAGGATGATTTATTTATTCATTCGTTCGTTCGTTCATTTATTCAATGAGTTTTAACCAAGTGCTCAGCGTATCCTGGCCTTGGGGATCTCTCATTCCGCTAGGAAGGTGATTCTTACTTCTCTAGCAGGAAAGGTCTCTGTCTCACCCAGCTTCCCTCTCTAGGAAACAGCCCGTCTACTGCACAGAATCACCAGAATGTGCAAAAGGGATTCACAGAAAAGCTGATCCTCAGTGCATTTGGGATCAGGGGGAGAATGCCTCTTAACTCAACATTAGTGTATATAAAAGAAAGGTATGGAAAAATCTCCTTCCTGCACCATGTGAAACAGGCTAACACTCAAGGACAGTGACCAGCTAGAACTCTCCGCTGACTGTTCCTAAAGCAACTTTCCACAAAGGATGTAAGGCTGATGGAAGTATCTGGATGCCTGGATCAATCTTACTTGAAGCAACAGCTGTTATCTCTTTTAAAAGCTCAAGCAACCCAGAGAAGCAAAATTGTGCAATGTGTGTAGTATTAAGTGTATGGAAGAGGCTCGGCGCC